>JAQQSZ010011233.1:0-12303 GCA_028646595.1 Phalanger gymnotis | reverse complement strand
CCTGTCTGTCTTCACAAGTTTCTCCTAGCATGATGCCCTTTTTATTTGTAATTTTTAAGAATACCAAACTAGACTTGAAAGGTAGAAATTTCAAAAGACTCTCAAAAAACTTTTCTAACATACGTATTAGTTAGATTATAGAGATTCTAAACCTTGGATCACTAACAAATATGAGAAATGACACTAGTGATCTTTTATTACAATAGCAGTTGACGTAGACTAAAGATTTGCAAATAATTCTTTAAAATGAGGAAGGAGAAGGAGAAGAACCAAGAGAAGAAAAAAGTAGAGGAGGAAGAGAAGTAGAAGGAGGGGGAAAGAAGGAGGGACCAGGGGAGAAGGAATGGCTAAAGGGAAAGGAAGTGGAGGCCTCTATTTTATGTAACTTAAGTACCTTTTTATTATGTTATAACCTTTTCAAGAAAGTTGACTACAAAGTACAGATGAGATATAGGACAATAGCAGGGAAGGAAGGATCAAGTGAGGGTTTATTCAGGATACAAGAGACATGAACACGTTTGTACAGAATGGGAAATGAGTCAGTAGATGGGGACAGATTGAAAATAAGTGAAAGGGTAGTGATGATAAAGAGAACAATCTATTATAAGAGATGGGATGGAATGGGATCATTTGAACAAGTAGAGAAGTTAGTTTGCTTCTTTACCTTACTTCTTTACTAAGTTTACTTCATCATGTGGTACATATTTAAAGGAGGAGCTAGTCACAGAAGGCATCTGAATGGTGGAAAATGTGGAAGAGGGAAGAAGAATGAGCTTTCTGTGAATGGCCTCAATAATTTCAGTAAAATCTGAGGGAAAGTCCTCAGCTGAGAATGGGGAGAGAGGGAGTAATGGGAGCCTTGAGGAGGCAATGAAAATGGAAGAGCCACTGCATAGAGTATGAGAGTGAGTCTCCTTAGCCATATATCTAAGTAGTGTCAGAAGTGTGCTTTGCAATCAGGTCTTCCTGACTCTGAGTGTAGCACCAGGTCCTCTGTCTTACATGCCCTAAAAATTTAGTCTCCACTGAGTTTGTCTAAAAATCTACAAAGATGTGATTCTTGAAAATAATTACACAATTGCATTCATCTCTACTTACTGAACTCAGAATAGACAACCTAAAGAATAACTAATTGAGACAAAGGCCATAGAATTTAAAGCTCAAAGAGACCTCAGATGACATATAGTTTAAACCTGCATTTTTCAACTTCTACATTTTCAACAGTAACAATTACGAGCATTCAAAGCCCACTTCTGACACGTCTTAACTGTACATCTAAGGACAAGTTACTTAATGTATATGGGCTTCATTTCCTTTCATCCATAAAGTGGAGACGATCATGACTAAAGTCACTATATCAAAGCTACTTTGGTAGCTACTGTAGGCAAGGTTGTTGTGAGAGTTTAAGTTACAGGTCAATTATCAAGCTACTCAAGAAATAAAACCAAGATTTAAACCTCATCCTGTGTCCCAATTTGATGCTCTCTCCAAGATCTCAACTGACCATATCAAATAACATTTTCCCCTGCTTTAAAGGGGAATGGAAAGGCTGGAACTCCTCTTGTTCTGGCCAGTACAGTGAGTCACAATGAAGGAACTAGGATAGGGCCATCACCACTTTCCCTTTAGAAATCATAAATCCAATGATTCTAACAGCTTTAGATCCTGCCAACTATGAGAAATAGCCTGAGATTTTCATTTATTACGATGTCTATGGACTCCATCTGTAGCAGAGCATCATATATGCCTGCTTCCTGGGAAGAGAACAAATTGATTCATGTGTACTAAGGTGACATTTCACATATAGCCTTCACTCACTTCATCTTAGTATGAGTCTATACCAACTCCAAATAACTGGAAAAGGAAATGGCAAACCATTCCAATATCTTTGCCATGAAAATTCCAAAAGGTTTGATGAACAATCTGAAACAACTGAAAATAACTAAAATAGCAACAACATACCAATTCTATTGTAGGTCTGGTCAACAGATTTACAGTAACACCCTCTGAAGGAAATGTATAAAAATAGTTTTACTCTTGAACCTGTAGAATGTTGGGAGTCACTGTAGTGGTCAGTATGCTAATAAAGTAATTACAAAATTCTGAGCTCTGTCAGTTAGATTTGCATCTACATAAATGTTTTCACGAAAAGAACCCTTTTGAGCCTTGACAAAACTTTTGAACCTCAGAAAAAGTAAATTGTGCTAAAATGGATCCTTATCTTCTATTCTTCTGGGTTATGTCTTGGAACCAACCAGGCCAACTGTAAAATTTAGGAAATAGCTGACAAAATTTACCTCAGGCAAATTTACCTTAGATACACTTGGAACCTGAGAAAAGCCCATCTGTGTCTTCATTGCTCCCCAGCTTCCACTTCTTGTCATCTTGCTTGTCCTTCCAAAAATGACTGACTTCTATCCAGGTTCTAGAAGGCCTCACTCTCAGTTTGCCATTAATGTTGGGATTTTCTCTAAGTATTGTGTAACAGTTTAGTATTATATACCTCCAAGGGTCTTCACAACAGGAAAGACTCAAAGGAATGCATCTGCAATGGTAGAATGCAGAAGAGATATTTGTAGTATGGGCAGAGGGGTTTTCCCAGTCTATCTATTTACGAGGACAACTCTGATCATATCATCTTGTTCTGACACTTCTGTATAATTTAGAGAATATTACAGGACATAGGAAAGAGTATAGGGCACCACTATTTAACAATTATCATCCATCTCCAAGAAAAAAAATAGCCTGGCAATCTGCAGAATAAAAGAGAAAATGGGTAACATACAAAAAAGATCTGGTCATAAACCAAGATGAGACACGATCTATCCCCATTCACTTATGCACCCTATGGCTGTTTGCAGCACCATTAAAGGGACTCAGATTTGGCTTCACCAGGTGGTAAATGAGATCTATAGAGAAACTTTTGCGAATGTTTCTCCTTTCCATTCCTGTTGCCACCACTGTAGCTTGGCTACTCATCACTGTCTAAATGGACTGTTTTAATACACTCTCAACGCTATCCCCTAACTTCATAGGGAAGTGACTGTTTAAGTATTCCCTCAATGGTGATTATTCAATTTGGTCCAAGAGTGAAGGAGACAAGTGATCTTGGTGCATTAAAAAAAAGGTTATAAAATATTTTGTCATCTGACATCAGGGAAATTTTATACCCCTGTTGTCAGTCAAATTAGAGATTGAATGAGTATCTGAGAAGAACAGATGAGAGGAGACTAGGAAAGGAGAGGACAAGCAAAGGACAAAAAAAGTAATATGAAAGGAAAGAAGGGGAAAGAGAATAAGTGGGGAGTACAGAAGAAACCTAAAATCACAAATATATTTAGTATCAGAAGAGATGACAAATGAGTGTCATTATGTGGAGGAAGGGCCTTGAGTGGCTGTGTGAACAGAGAACAAATAGGCTTTTTCAGAATTTTGCTAGTAGAACTTCATGTAAACCTGTAGTGTCTCAACATACCTTTAGCTTTTCAAACCACGACCATGCTCAATAACGGGCAAATACACAGCCAGCACAGGTGATTTTGACAAAGCTTATACTGGGAGATGCAACAAGTGGATGAATAAGAAGTTGGAAAGTGGAAATAACCCTCTCACTCTTTGGGTTTCTTCCACCTACTACAAATATGTATTTTGTGCCACCTATGAGGTTGTAAATTAGTTGAGAGCTTGCAGAGTGTCTTCCCTCTCTTTGTACTCCCAGAGACACTGATCTGGTAAATATTAAATAATAAGAGCAAAGGAACACAAAGTTAAATCTGGAAGTGAGCTTAGAGGCCACCAAGTAACATTGCTTCATGTTATAAAAATTCCTCAAAAATATTTGACAATTAAAATTGAATGAAATTAACGTGAGCTAGGGTAAACACCAAGTGAAATGAAACACAAGTTTTGTTTGCTCTACTCTGAGGATAAAGAATGCAACCAATTATAATGTACACATATTCTTATGCTGAACATTGGAGAGACCTACTTACCTTCTGTGAATTTTTGGTTCATTATGCTTTTTTTTTCATTTGTTCTTTAAAATATCTGTTGCATCTTTTGGAAATATATTTGTCAGTTTTTTTAAACAAAAGAAAAGGGAATGGAAAGAGCTCTGAAGGAAAAAATCCTTATGAAACTGTAGAATTTTATGAGAGATGCTATTATATTTATTTGGAGTGTAAATGGGGAGGTGATACCAGAGGTAAAAAATGTAATATACCTTAATCATTTCCTTTTTGACATCACTGGTTGTGAACTGCTAGGGGTCAATGAAAAATCCAACAGTAGAAGGGAATCTCTCTCCAAAATCAGGTGTCCTGTGCCCATCCTTGATCTTCTAGGTTAACTGCTAAGCTACCTAATACTAATCCGATCAACAAGTAGTTTCCCTGAAGATTTAGGTCAGTTGCTTTCTGAAAGCCCTCCCTTTCTCATAAATAATCATTAAAGACTAACCTTGATAGACTTTGCTCTTCTCAGCAATGCAAGATTCAAAGACAACTACAAGGGACTCACGATGGAGAGAGCTATCTACATCCAGAGAAAGAACTATGGAGTCTGAATGCAGATTGAGGCAAACTATTTGCTCTCCTTTTTTTCTCTTTTGCTTTTGTTTTTGTTTTGTTTTTTGGTTTTGTTTCTTCTTTCTCATGATTCATTCCTTGGTCATAGTTCTTCTTTACAACTTGACTATTGTGTAAATATGTTTAATGTGAAGTTATATGTAGAAGATATATCAGATTCCATGCTGTCTTGGGGAGGGGTAGGAAGAAAATCTGGAACTCAATCATGTGGAACTGAGTGTTGTAACTAAAAAATAAAAAATCTTAATTTAAATTTTTTTTTAAAAAAGAACTGAATTCCCCAGAATTCCTAGGACAGTGTTGTAATACCTCTATGTATCAGTTTCCTCTTCTATTAAATAAACAGGTGAGGATTGAGGCTTCTAAGTTTCCTTCTATCTCTAAATCTATGATCCAAATTATTGAATTACCTTCAGGAATTTCAGGACAACTGAATTTTTAATTATTCATTACTATGAAGGAATGGAAGAGAGTTATTTATCGTAAAGTACAAGTGGGTCCAGAAAATGGAATTTAATTAACTTCTTGATTTCTCTGACAAAGGGATAATTCTAGTTACTTAAGGAATCAACATTGACTCAAAATAAAGTGGTAATGATCACATCCATGTTACAGGCCCAAAGGATGCTGAGGAGAGAAAGCAAAAAGGCATATCTTCTTTCATCTCCAAGAAAATAAATAAAGTGAGGCTCTAAATCACTGATGTCAAAATTAATAGAAAATAGGGTCATTAAACTATGAAAAGGATACCTGTGGGCCATATACTGAATTAGAAAACCATATATTAATATTATCTCTGTTCTATTTGTAAATTTTACTATCACTTAATAAATTATTTTTCACTGACTGAGCCACAGTTACTGATTGTTTCACGGATGAATATCCAACAAAGGAGATTGACAAAGAAGGATCAGAGAAGTAGGAAGAGGGCCAAGACAGAGCAGAAGCACTAAACACCAAGAGGAGAGAACATATGGAAAGAAAAGGTGGATAACTGTGTCAAATGCTGCAATAGAGTCAGGAAGGATTAAAATGAAAAAGAAGTCATTAGATTTGACAATTAAGAGGGCAGTAATAGAGATGAAGATGGCAGAGAAGCAAGGGAAAGAAAAGGGCAGTCATGGAGATGGCAGACAAAGCAAGAAGTACAAAGAGCTCCTTCTACCCAAGCAAGTCTAGAAAATGCGCCAGACTGGCTCCAAGAAGGAGGGAGTAAATGTCATGAGTCCATATGAGTAATTTTCCAGCTCAGACTGGCATAGGAAGAGAGAGAAAGGTTTTGAGATATGGGCCAGAAATTAGCCCTATAGAACATTACAGCAAGTAGAGACTTTGCTCAAGGGGAATAAAAAGTCCTAAACCCAAACTGGGACACTATGATCTCATGCAGGATATAAGAACAGGTGCCAACTGACAGACTAATGCTTCCTACACAATTCTGAGTCACAGATCCAGTGTGGACTGTGGAAGAGACCAGGACCTATCGAGCAAGGAGGAAATGCAGAAGCAAACAGCAACCATGTGCCTCAGACCCCAGGAAAAGGGTTTGTTCTCAGCTCTAGCTTTTAGACCAATCTGAAGTGTCTGAGTTCATAAGTAGCCTATTGTTGCTTAGACCCAAATTCAGGTTGAGAACCTGCAGAGCTCAGACCTCACTAGAGCAGGAGAGGAGGGAGGAACCAATCAGACTTTGCCCTGGATAAGACCACTTAGAGTACTCAAAGTTGGTAAATGCCCAGCATGAGATTGCCTTTGGAGACGGAAATAACAAAAAAAAAAAAAAAACAATAACCCAAGAAAGCTGCAACAGAAACAACTCTGACATTCCCTTCTGAAATGTGCAGAACCTGGACCTAACATAAAGTCTAAAGTCAGGAAGTTGAAAAAATGAACAAACAAACAAAAAGAATCCCATAATAAAAAGCTATTATGGTGACGGAGACATTCAAAAAACAAATCCAGAAGAGAATAATTGCCAAAATTTACAAGCAAAGTCTCAAAGGAAAACCCAACTTGGGTACAAATTTAAATACAACTTCTAGAAGACAGAAAGGAAAAGCTAAAGAAGAAAGTTTAAAATATTTTTATAAATATAAAATTTTTAGAGAATTTTTTTAATTTTAAAGGCTAAATTGAATGAGGAATAAGAAGCCAGACTACAGAGAGTTCAGAACAGAAAATTATAAAGAAAAAGGAATAAAAGTAGAGTCATCAGTTGTAAATGGTTTTCTCAAAGGGTTTAGCCTCAAAGGAGAAGATCCAATTACGTTGTCCTTTACACTTGCTTTATTAACTAAAAAGTCAAAAAGATAACTCTACAAGCAGATATTTCAGTTTCTAGGAAAGGAAATCAGGAGAGATACTTAGACAAGGAGGATCTTCTGGTGTTTCTTATGTTCCTGCAGCTATTGCCATCATAGTTATTCTTTCAAAGTTACAGAATTGTTTTTCTTTGCTTTCTTCTGAATATTCTTCACTAAAACATTCCCATATTAGTTTACGATGGGAAACATCTAAACGCCAAATGACGATAGGTGCGTGTGGAAAACCCAGTTCAAGAACATACCAGATTTCCCAAATGAGAAGAAGCTTGATGATATTTCATGAATTCATTTTGTCTTTTAGAATATAAAGATTTATAGATCAAGAGAAGTAACAGACCTCAAGGCCATCTAGTAAAACTACATCATTTCGAAGATGAGGAAAGTGCAGTCAGGGTGGTTAAGTGACTTTCCAATGGTCACTCCAGCAATAGGCATCAGAGGTGAGATTGGAGATCAGGTTCTCTAACTCCAGAGACAGGGCTCTCTCCATTGTAGGAAACAAAATATAGTCCGAGACTGGCATTTTATAGATGAGGAAACTGAGGCCAACAAAGCGATTGATTTACCCGATGTCACATAGAATATAAGAAACAGAGCTACCATTTGTACTCAAGTCTCCTGAGTCAAAAGCAAATGCTCTTTCCCTTGTCCAAAATGATTAAATAGCTCATTAAAAATCACTTCGTGTTAGGAAAGAACAGTTCTACAGAAAGGAAGAGGTCCTTAGCCCCAGAATTATTAGGTCCTCAAGGAGCTTGTGTGTCCAGGTCCCATATCTGTAAAGTGAGGAAAAACTAGAAAGGCATTAGAGTCGAGGCAAAGACCAAAGATATAAATAGTTCAGTCCACTTATCAGTATTGAGAAGGGAAAGACCTATAAAGTTAAGGTAAGGCTTGGTTCATTCAGATCCAGATGCCAAAGGAGCACTTCCATATATACATCATGACTCCCCAAAATATCATGAGATATTACACAACCCAGTTGAAATTCCTTGAAATCCAAACCAAGAGTCAGTAAGGCCTGAGACAACACAACTGTACCGAAGTTTGGCAAGCCTCGAGTAAACCATCTTCAATATTGCTGCTGGAATATACTCCCCCCCACCCCGCCTCTGCACGGACTCATCCCATCATTACTACAGTTTATTTCTCTTTCTAGTTTCAAGAAGAGAAGGATATTAGGAATGGTGTAAATAGCTATTCCTGTATATAAGGTCCTAACAGTAAGAGGTATGGCATCTAAACCTTTGGTGTTGGGGTAGGTCATTAAGTGGAGTGAAAGATATTGGAAACTATTGTTGTGGTGTCTGGTGTTCTGATTCTCAAGATGAGTGATCTGGTGTCTGAGGCACCAGAGTTGGATTGGTTGCTGGAGAGGAGGGCTTCATGTCTGAGGCTCATGTCCTGACCTGCCTTGGATGGATGTATGTAACATGCATTGAACCTGCACTGGGTTCAGTCTAGCAATAGAGACTTGGCCTTAGTCACAGCACAATTGTTGTTGTTGTTGTTCTATTTGTCCTTCATTTTTGAAGAGAACCATGACATCGGGGAAATGATGACATGACTTGCAGTTGACTTTTATTTTCATGAGGGTGGGCTGTGCAAGGTCACCAGCCTCACATTCTCCTCCAGAGCCATCTGGGTCCAGTGGTCAGATTTTCATTAGGATAACTGGTGATGGCCCAGATGGAATGGGAGAACATAACCCTTTAGGATAATTTTTCAGGTTCTCATTTTGAGTGAGATAACACCCATTCAGTGAATAGGCCTCTTTAAGAAATGACTCAAGGGATGGTGCCTTTAATTTTAAAAAAATCAAATTGGGAGGGGAAGAACCTCAGGGTTGCTGGTCAAAAGAGAAACAGTTACTTTGTACATTCACTCTGAGCCAGGAGGGCCCAAAATATAGCCATTAAATGGAGAATTCCCACATCACCAAGCAAAAATCACCCACTTTCCTTGCCACTATTTCACTTTCTCTTTTCTCTACACACCATAGTCCTACCCCTCTCAGGTAGTAATCCAACTCTGCCCAACTCTTCCATTGTGTCCTCTGGATCTGCATTCTACTATATACACATTTCCCTTCATCTCCTGGGTTCTCATGCCCTCAGATATACTAGTTCTGGTGGAGGACTCAATATGCTCCTTCCTTGCCCCTTATTACCACTCCCAGACCCATCCTCTGGCCTCATTTAGCAACTCGTCCTCCTTTGCATATCACTCTTGTCAAGTATATCCTATGGAATCCAATTCAAAAAGCAGCTATACACTGGATTACAGCTCTCTTTTCTCAATCACTTCAGACACTTGCTCATTCTTCCTCTGCAATCTAACCCTACCCTTATGCTAAGTGACATCAATATTCAGTTAGTCTCCAAAACACCCAGGCCTCCCTATTCCTTAATCTCAACTTCCATATCTTATTCCTTCATTTCCCATCAGTTACCTAAAGAGACTATCACAACCTTGACCTCATTATCACCCCAAGTATTTCACCTCTGTGATAAAGTATTCTAAAATTGCTTTATTTGACCACATCTTATAATTTCTTTTCTCTCCACATCTTGTTTTTCATAATCCTAATCTTCATCTTTACCTTGAACTCTAGTCCATTCACCATTCCATGTCCTCCTAGACTCATTTTTGTAAAATAATAATAATTTTATATTAATACACATTTGCTCACTCTCCTTCCATCTTCAATTCCAAACACACACTGAAAAGAAAAGGTAAAGCAAATTCTCAATAACAAATAAATGACCATGAAAACACATTCCTTCATTGTCCATATCCAAAAATGCATGTCTCCCTCTGCATAAAGAGTCCATCACCTCCCGTCGACATTGTAAATGGACAGCATTCTAAATCACAGGTACTTTGGAAATGTAATTTATCATTATGAGGATCAAAATTCTTAATTCAAAACTGATCATTAAAAAATATTATAATGACAATTATTGTCATGGTTCCCCACACTTTTCTCTGCAATGAGTCCAAAATGAGGGTCAAGTCAAACCTTTCTCCCATACTTTTTTATTTGTTTGGATCTCTACCTTCACTTCCAGTTATGAGATACGTCCCTTATTCACTCCTCCCTTTCCTTTCTTCTTCAAAATCATCAAAGTATTACAATAATCATTCCAAGGACTCCATATTGTTTGACTTTTCTATGACCCTATCTGGCACTATGTTTTTTAAGATATTGCTTCCTATCTCCTGCCCAATTGGAATGCAAACCCTTCATCGCTAAAAGTCTTTAGTCTTTTCCAATTGCTCACCTTATTATGTTTCCCTTTACTCTCAGGTTTATAGATTAAAGTTTCTATTTTAACCTGGTTTTTTCTTCAAGAATTCTTAGAAGTTCTCTATTTGTTCATCAATCTATTTTCCCCCAGTATAAATTAAACTCAGTTTTACTGGGTAAGAAATTCTTACTTCTAAGTGTATATCATTTCCTTTGGGGAACATCATATACTACACTCTCTGCTCCCCTTTAATGTAAGCTGCTAAATCTCACAAGGTCCTGTCTGGAGCTACTCCATCGTTAAATTCTTTCTTTCTTAATATTTACTATACTTTGGAACCTTTGGATGCTGGTTCTGGCGTTACTAGGAGCTTTCATTGAGATATCTCTTTACATAACTGTCCTCTGAATTCTTGCAACTTTTATTTTGCCCTCTAGTAACTAGAATCTAGTTCAGGAGTGGGGAACTTCTGGCCTCAAGACCACATGTGGCCATCTGTTTCTTCAAAAGTGGTTCTTTGACTGAATCTAAACTTCACAGAACAAGTCCTCTTAATAAAAGGATTTGTTCTGTAAAACTTGGACTTAGTTGGAAGGCCACACCCAAGGACCTAGAAGGCCACATGGACTTCAAGGCCACAGGTTCCTCACGCCTGGCCTAGTTGAATGAGATGTGGGAAATTGTATCTCCTGATTTCCTGAAATATGATTCCTACACTTTTTTCTGGTAATGGCTTTCAAAAACTTCGTTGATTCTTAAATTATTTCTCCTTGTTCTCTTATCCAAGTCACTTTTTTTATATGATACCTTATATAATCTTCTATTTTTCAATCTTTTGCCTGTGTTTTAAGGTCAGGAAGAAATGAAAAGGGAAATTTATAAAGTTCCTCTGTGAATTTTTCTCTACCATTCAGCAGTGGCCACCATGTCATTTTGTGGTAAGCTAACCAACCTACCAAGAAATAAACAAAGACTGATGCATAAAACATATATATCCAGTGGAGCCTGATTAAAGGATAACCATTGTAAGCACAAGAAACCTTTAAAAAAAAGGCAACAAATACCGAAGTTGTGGGAAGTGTGGAGGCATGATATCTCCACTTGACTCTCTATCATTTTTAGTGCCCATGCAGGACTTTAGTTTTCATCAACTTGTGGGGATTGTAGCACTAGACTTAATTTATCAACTTGTATTTTTATACAAATAAGCTTCCTTCTTTAACATATCATTGCCATATTGACCAGTTTTCTAGTTTCTTGTCATAAAATAAATTGATTAAAAGTGATAGATGGGGTAGAACAGGAGTGCTCCTCTTAAGTCCTCCTTCTAACCCTCTGATCAAGAGGTCAAAGAAACATGTCACACAAAATACATAGGACCAGGCTGACAGAAGAATACAGTGTTTTGGTCAAGAAGAGTATTAGGAAATAAGCTATAACTTTTTAGACCTAAGGAAATACCTTTTAAATTCTTTAGGATTGAAAAATAAAATAATAGAGAACAAATTAGAAAGGTAAGAATTAATGAACAATTGTTATGAACTCAGGTTTTAAAGAGTTTGCTTTTAAATCACTTGACAATTAACAAAGGGATATCGTCAGTGTTATTCTTTTGGGAAAAAACAATATAGAGCCTTTGATCAAGGAGTTTATAGGTCTCCCTTGTTACTTTGTCTAGTAAACTATGTCAGTTCACTTACATTAAAGACATGCCAGAGGGAGCCAAGATGGCTGCATGAAGGCAGCGTCTTACCGGAGCTCTCTCACAAGTTCTGTCGGATTTCTATAAAGAGGTGAATTTGAGCAGATTTGAGAGAGTGGGAAACCGCGAGAAGTCTGAGTGGGGCAAATTTCCCAGCCAGGAGAGTCTGAAAGGCTGAAGGAATGAATCTCTTTGCGAAGAGAGGCAGCACAACGCCACTAGTCCGTGAGACACCAATTCCTGAGGCTTACAGCCCAAAGGACACTTCTTGAACTTCCAGGAGACAAAATGGCCAGGTAAACGACTCTAATCCCTCCCCTCCCTACCCAGAGAATTCCCCAGGGGAAAAAAAAAGCTGGAATACAGGAGACAGACCTGGGGCTTCAGTGGCCCAATAGTAGGAATACCTGAGTCCCAAAGGGGCAGAGCCAGCAGGGGTC
>JAQQSZ010011232.1:0-12303 GCA_028646595.1 Phalanger gymnotis | reverse complement strand
CAGTCCCTGCTTTCCAGCTGCCATCTTGGCTCCGCCCCCCTTATTGTACTCTTCTTTGACGTCAGGATGACTCAGCAATTAACCTGTATAAAATACTGTCAGTATCTCCATTAAAATCAGTCTGTAGCTTGACTATACGACTCGCCCAGCCGCATGTCTTTGTCTTTTTGTTTCAATTACTTCATTGTATATTCATGGCACTGCTGGCACACACCACTCTACTGAAAATGCACTTTCCAAGCATTAGTGATTACTAAATCCAGTGATCTCTTCACATCCCTTCCTTTGGGCATTCCTTCCCTTGTCAGCCATTGCTGTGGTTTCTACACTATGCCTTCCTTCCCATTAATCCTACCTACAATTAGGCCCTGAGACACCCTCTTTTTTATCCCACAAGCTGAGCAGTGAAGTCCTGTGCTGTGAGTGAGCCTTACTAGGAGAACCAGATTACTGCCTTCTGGAGTTTGAGGTCTTGTTCAGGTGAATAAATGACTTTTGGGGAGAATGGAGTGAAGCCCCCTGTCTTTTTGGGACTGTGTGGTCTGACTCTTTGGCACTGAAGTTAACATCATACCCCTATCATCCTTACTCTGCCCACTGGTATCTAGCTCAGATATTAGGAACAAACTTTTCCAGGCTGCCATTGGCACAGCAAGTATGAAAATGCCCAACCTTCTACTTCCTTGTTCTCTGAGCCTTTTATCTTACTACTCAAGTCCTGGCACTCTGGGGAGCTACAAAACCCCCCTGGATGGACAGACAACCTATGTTGCTGGCAAAGACCCCCTTTGGTGATGCTTGAATTTCCAGAGACCTAAAATTAGAGGTGGCACAGCCATGTCTCTGAATTCCTTACCCAATTATTCTTGGAACTTGAGTGGATGGTGGTGAAGAGAGATCTACTTTATGTTAGCATTCTTAGAGCAACAGCCCAGGGCACACATAGTTCAGAATGCTCTCCTCGTGTCTAAAGAGACCCTATTCCTTCTTAGACTGTGGTCAAGAAGTGAAGGGAGACAATGGACTGAGCAAAAAGTTCCCTGCCCTCCATGACCCAGGAGAGCTGAGCCTGCCCTCAGACCATCAGCCTAGTTGTTAGAGACACGAGGTCCTTGGAAGTAGCAGGCCTGGTAGAGAAGCTGGCTCTTTGAGGACTAGGACAAGGAAAAGTTCCCCACAGCTAGTGGGGTTATTTAGGGGGGTGTTGGGATTCAGTGGATGGCTTGGCATTCTTCCCAAGCTAACTTTAGTCAGCCAGTCATAGGAGATTAACTGAAGAGTACACTGACTTTCCCTTGTGCTAAGTCTAGCTTGGTGCCCCAGAGGGAACAAAGTCCAGACCTTTGGCCCTTTGCTAGGGCCACAGTGGTGGCTTCCCCACCAGACCACCCACATAGGTCCTGAGGAGCATGTTCAGGGAGATGCACTCATGCCATATGTTCCCTTGAATCTAGGATTTCCAGGTAGCCTTTGGGGTAGTCTTTCAGGCTGAGGGAGGAGGGCAGAGCTGGCACTCTGGGTCTTTGCTGCTCTTGTTTCACAGAGGTCCTCCAGAGTTCAATATCCCTTGATCTTCTAATGCATTTGGGATTGTTGACCATCCTTTTCCCACTTCCTTGACTTCTGGGCCACTTTTCAATATTGGTTCTACACCTATTTTTCTGACTGCCTCTTTGGTCTCACCATCTTGATGTACATATCTCCTCAGGCTCAGTCTGTAGTTCTCTTGTAACTCCCCATATTCTTTCCTTTGGTGATTTCATCCACTTTCAAGGCTCCCGTTATCTCTCTGACTCCTAACTAAATCAATCCCTGTCCTCAACCTGTCCTAGAGCTCCAGTCTTGTATTACCAACTCCCTGCTGTATGTCACGTGCCTCAAACTCAACATGTCCAAATTTAAATTCATAATCTTTCCCTCTGAAACTTGCCTCTCCTTCTAATTTCCTGTATCTATTAATGGCATCGTTATCCTTCTGAAGCCATCTCCAATTGTTCTGATCTATATCTTGCCACTGGACCCAGATGGCTCCAGAGGAGAAAGTTAGACTGGTGACTTTGCCCAGCCCTCTCTCACTTAAATCAAATTCACTTGCAAGTCATGGCATCATCTTCCTGATATCATGGTCCTCTTTGAGAACAAAGGACAAAAACCCCACACATTATCCTCCCAGTCCCCCAAGCCTAGAAATTTGGAGTCATCTTTGATTTTCTCTCCCTCCCTCATATCTATTCAGCTACCAAGTCCTGTCCTTTCCTCCATCTATAATATCTGCCTCTCTTTTTTACTCCTACAGCTACCATCTTAATTCACACCCTTAATATATCTTATGTGGACTATTGTAGTTTTTTTCTTTTTAAATTTTTTATTAGAACTAAAAGGTTTCATAATAACAAATCTCAATTTTATTTTATTAGACTTGATAGCTGACTAATTAGAGGTCAAGCAATCATAAAGGAACTGCACAATTGTATATTCAACCAGATGTTGAGATGTTGTTTCTCTCAAAACACTTAAATGTTAAAAATATTTCCTAAGACTTAAAAATTTTTAATTCTCAAATTAATACAGTGATTGTAATTAGGCATTGTTCTCCATTAGTTTCCCTAAGAGATCACAGAGTATTTTGTTAATTATACATTATGTAGTAATTTACTCATAGCAGATACATTAGAATTATTATTCTAAAAGTTGTCTGTTAGACTCAATATTTGTGAGTTTTTCATTAAAATATTATATATGTTCAATATTATATTATTTCTACTTTGATAATTGATGCAAAAATTATTAGCTGTTGAGTAGCATTCAGAAATCTAGCATCAAATTACTTCATTAAGATTCATTTTTATGCCAGTGGCTTCATGATTTTTTCAAAGGACAGATAAATTATATTAACTTGTATCTGATTTTTTTCCCTCAAAGTGTAAAGCTGTGTAGAAATATAATTAATGGCTTTGAGGGGGGGCCACTGATTGAACAAGTAAATGATCTAAGATTACAGTGAGTACCAGGAAACTAATAATTGTTTAGCAGTTCAGCTAATTCTTTTTTTTAATTAATTTAAATTCAAATGCTAAAACCTAAATGTGCAATAAGAAAAGAAAAAGAAACATATTATAAGCTTAAATATTAAAACTTAAATACAAAATAAGGAAAAAAAAGCATTGCCTTGTGCACAGCAGAGCATGAAAAAGGATTCAAAATATATAGCAATAAATTTCCATTTCAAGAAAGCCTATATTGTAAATACTATGCATTGTGTTCAGAGCTGTCCATCTTTTCTTTGCTTCCTTCTAAGTTTTCTTTTGTTCACTACTATTGTATTAGCAAGGCAATAATCACAATATAGGGGCAGCTAGGTGGCGCAGCGAGTAGAGCACCGGCCCTGGAATCAGAAGGACCTGAGTTCAAATCCGGCCTCAGACACTTGACAAACTTACTAACTGTGTGACCTTAGGCAAGTCACTTAACCCCAATTGCCCTACCTTCCTCCCTCAAAAAAAACAAAACAAAAAAATAATCACAATATAGATGATAATTCTCAAAATGCCTGTGTGGTTCTGTTTCACAAAATATATGACACTCTCCACATAGAAGGTATAAGAGATAAACCAAATTTATTAAAACACCAGAGAACCAGGTCCCAAAACCAATAAGCCCAATCCACCACAGCAGCAAAGAATTTGATACACAACACCAAAGGAGAGAACCACTCCATCCCAAAACCATCTACTTCCCTGCTGGGGCCTTCCCAAAAACTCACAGCCACCACAGCACACTTGCTCTTTCCCTCAGCTCTCAATGTAGTAATTGCTCTCTCAGCATTTCCTGTGACACAACTTCCTTTTCCTCTCAGCAAGCTCCTCCCATCACATGTAACTTAGGCTTCCTGCTATCTAAGCAGGTCACATGGCCTATTAATGGGTTGGAAAGGTCTTCAAATCTAAATTGCTATTACAGCTATGCACTTTTTACTTTGTCCTTTTTTTTTCCCATCCTCTCCCCCTTCCCAAGAAGGCTATAGTTAAGCATGGATGTGTGTGTATACATATACATATATACACATATATACATGCATACATGTATACATACATACCCATATACATAAACATTTACACATAAAAATATGTGTGTATATATATACATGCATATATACACATACTCAGATATCTATAATCATACTCATATAGACATATACATTCATATGCATCTAGGTGAGACCATACTGTACTTATTTGTCTTCTGTTTCTCTGAAGGTGGATAGCCTCTTCCTTCATAAATCTGAGTCTTTCCATATTTTTCTAAGTCCACCAATTCATCATTTCCTACACCAAAGCAATATTCCAACTGTATGCTCTCTAGTTATTTTACAGTCTAAAACAACATTAACATAGTTGACATATAATGTAGTTTCCCTATTTTTCTTTTGATTAAATCCACTTTAGCTTTAACTTTGTCTGAGATCATGATTACTACCCCTGCTTTTTTTCCCTAATAAATTCTACTCCTTATCATTATGTTTTTGTGTATCTCTTATTTGCCATCCTTCCTGAATCCTCTACTTTACTTCTGCCCACTACCTTTCCCTTCTCTTATTTAACCTACTCCCCTTCCAAGATCCATCCTTCATCCTCTCATCCCTATTATTCCCCCCATCCTATTCCCTTACCCTCTTATTTCTTTATAAATTTAGAAGACTTTTATTCCCTTCTAAATATAAGAACTATTAAGTATGAGCTATTGTTCTCTTTTTAACCCAAATCTGATGTGAATAGGGTTCCCTCTAAAAATCCCTCCCTTATCCTCTCTCTCTTCCCTATCCCTTTAGCCTTTTATTTCTTTCTGGATTTAGAAAACTTTTATAACCTTCTAGATGTATATGTATTGTTCTCTCTTTAACCCATTCCCCATGAGAGTAGGATTCCAGAACTACCAGCCTTCCTCCCCCATCTAATTCCTCTGTGTCAGTTCTTCCTCTCACACCTCATTTTTATAAGATAATTACTCTTTTTACCTTTTCCTAAATGGTTACTTTTTAGAATCAATTCATACTCAGATCTACCCCAATCTTTTTTACAAACTAATTACTAATTACAATTATGAATAACAATCTTAGATATACATTTTACCTTTCTTCATATAAAGTCTGTCCTTGTTGAGTTCCTTGTAATTAGTCTTTGACATGTGCCTTATATTTCTCTTGGATCTTATATGTCAAATTTTCATTGAATTCAGGTTTTTTTTTGCAACAAAGTGTTTTCCAGACTGCAAAACTGATTACACAAACTCTACACTATGCATCAAATGAGCACAAACCTAGTGCTCACCAAGCAAATGAGAACTACCCTTTAGTAAATAAGCTATAGCAATAATTCCCTTATTAAGCTATCCAGGCTTTTCTTTTTTAGCCAATGACAGAATTGCAACAAAGCCCTATCTCATCCCTACAACAGCATCCATACCAGGTATAACCTGGCTCCCTGTGCTGCATACTGCATGTGGAGGGAGACACGACTCCTAATTGGCAGAGAAAATACTAAGCACCAAGTATAGCCGCAAAAGGAATTAATGGGAATTGGTACTAGGGCTTCTTTGGAGAGATAGACAATTGATAGAAGACACTCTGGTAAATCAGAGAAGAAAATCTCAGAAATAGCAGACATGCATGCTAAGTCAGCTCCATCATGTCTCTGGACCTACTTGAAATTCTGTTATCAGAGACTATTAAATGGAGGGTGTTTGGGTGAGAGTGTGCTTTCCTTGCTGGTTTGACCTGAAATCATCTCTTGCTAAAAAGCTCATTTACCTTGTGTGTTTTTTGATCTAGTCTAATCTAGTCTCACCTTTCCTGGATCCTGTTTACTGTTTTGCTTAGGAAAATGTGTTTACTTGGTCTTTGCTATTTGCGATACTAATGTAACAGTCTGATGTAACTACCATTTGGTAGGAAGCTTGTGAATGTTGCTGAAGGTCTACATTCCCCTTAAGAGTGTCCTGAGCCAGACTTTTATACTTATACTGTTAATATTTGAGGAAGAGATATAATTCTAGCCTGATACCTCTTAAAGATAGGCAAGAGAAGGGGCAAGCTTCTAGCCATGACCCCTCTCCTGCTTCCTTTGAGATGGAAATTGTCATCTCTCTTGGAGAAGTTGGGCCAGATTCCAGAGATTTTTATCCATGTCATCAGCAAGCAATGTGGACATGTATCTTACACAAGAAAAATTCCACCTTTCAAAAAGAACAGCTTATTTTCTAGGGGCACATAGGCTCTTATATACTTAGAGATCCTCTGGGCCTAAGGCCCAATCAGTCTCCACAGTTCTGTCATTGTGAGGGCCTCTGTTACCTGACCCCATAGTAATTCCTTGATAACTGGTATCTCTGCCTTTTTTTCCTCCCCTCTCCAATCTATCTTATGTGCTATTTTTTTTAAAAAAAAAAATCTTTAGGTACAGGTTAAATCTCTCCCACTCAAAATTTTCAGTATCTCCAAGTTCCTACAAGATAAAACACAAACTCCCTAGTCTAGGATCTAACTCCACCTCTCCCTACCACCACCTGACTCCAAACTACCTTTCTAGCCTTCCTTGCCCTATACATTCCAGCCAAACTAGACTATTAGCTTTTTTCTAATCTTCTCCATTTATATATTTTGCATTTACCCAGATGTCATAGTTGGGACAGATTCCTTTTAAAGTCCTTCTCTTCCTTTAAGATCCTGCTTAGTTGCCAAATTCCTCCTTGCTTGCCTCCAACCCCATCATCTGCTACAAATTATCTCTTCTTTACCACCCTCATCCTTGTCTGCATGGCTTTATCATGCCTCTCTTTATGACTCCTGTGCATTTTTTACATTCTGAATTATGTTATGGGTATTTACATGCATCTTATTCCCTTAATATGTTTGAAGCTCCTTTAGGACAAAGACTTTGATATTTTGTATCCCCACTTAGCACAATGCTGTATACATAAGTGTTTGTTGAATTGAATTTAGCCATCTTGCTAACTTAACAAGATCTTACCCATTTTTCAATGTTCAAATTAGGTGCTACCTGTTCCATAAAGCCTTCCCTGAAATCCCCAGATGAAAGAAATCTCTCCCTCTTCAAAATATCTCAGAGTGCTTTTTCTATATATATCTCCTTAGCCCTATCACATTATACTTTGTATAATATTTGCTTGTGACAGGTTATATACTCCCTTTAGACTATAAACTAGAAAGCAAGTACTACATTGTTTTACATTTTTGTACACTTGAGTATCTAGAACAGAGTCAAATACATAGTATGTGTTTAATAAATGTTTGTTGAATTTGTTGAAGGTATTCTGGCTCATTTACAGGATAGACTACCTGAAACATGACATTATGGCAGAAGGCTATTCATATAGCAAAACCCAAGATCAGCATTATTTCATCTAGCCATTCCCTCCTCCTATCTTATTGAATGCTTTCTCACGAGGGTAAGGCAGCCTTCACTTTAAAGACAATGAGACTTTTAGGAAGTGTCACTAAACTGTTCATTACATGCCCACTGGTCCAAAGCCCAGTAATCCTTTTACTAGTCATATACCCCTAGTGAAGTCAAAGATGGAAAAAAGGCTCCATATGTTCCAAAATATTCATAACAGTATTTTTTATGGTAGCAAAAACCTAGAAACTAAATGGGTATTTATCAGTTGGGGCATGGAAGAACAAGCTGTAAAATAAGAAGGTAATTAAATTTTTCTGCACCATGAGAAATGATTAATGTGGGGATTCAGAGAAGCATGGGAAGACTTATATGAATTGATACAGAGTGATTAACCAAAAACAGGAAAAAAAATCAATTGGCATTTATTATGAACTTGCTATGTGCTAGGACTGTGCTAGATATACTGGTTATACAAATAAAAAAGTGAAATGGTCCAAACCTTCAAGGAGATATCCTACAGGAATCTCAAATTCAACATGTCTAAGCAGAACTCTTTATCTTTCCACCTAAATTGACTCTTCCTTCTAACTCCACCATTTTTCTGGTCATAGATGTTTACAGCCTAGGAGTCCTGTCCAACTTGTCACTGTCAGTCAGTTCTATATCCAATCAGTTGCCAGTCTTGTCAGTTTTACCTCTTCAACATTCCTTACGTCCATCTCCTTCTCTCCATTCCATGGTCACCCTCATCACCGCTTATTTAGACTATTTCAGTAGCCTCTTAATTGGTCTTTTTGTATGCAGTTTTCCTCCAAAAATACTCTCTCGCCTCCCCTCTGCTTCTCAAAACTCCTAATCCCCTTTATGTCTGTAATATCAACTAAGGTGAGACTTTCTTACTGTTTTAAAATGATTAATTAAGTGTCTTTGATTGAGCCTTACTAGGTGCATATGTGTGTATGTATATATGTAAGTCACATATAGACATAGACATATATATATGTACATATATATATATATATGAGCCTTAGAATAAACAGTAAGACTGTTCAATGTGATCTCTATCAAGGAGAGCTAAGAATATTATATATGTAAATATATAGAACCTAAGACATAACTGTTCAGTGTAGTCTCTAGTATGTAGAGCAAAGGATATATATGTGTATGTGTTTATGTATGGGTATAAGTATGTATGTGTGCATATAAGTATATATTTAGCTAAGACTATGTTCTTGATCCTTTGTTCTCCTTGCTAGAGGTTACATTGAACAGGCCCAAACCCCTGTCTACTAGGCTTAAGCCTATGTGGGTTTGAAGCCCCCAGGGTCCTAAGAGGAGTTGCTAAGACCAGAGCCAATAGTGGGAGCCTGAGTTCTGGTCTCTCCTATGATGTTTGATGACAGCTAAGGAGTGTATAAAAAGGAAGAACAGAGCTACTTGTGAGAGGCTCTTACTCCTGGAGGCGTGGGACTCTGGGCAGCTACTCCAAGGGCCTCCCAGCTGAACTCAGATGTTGATGGTTTCTTGGTGACTGTGAGTTGTGTGTGGTTTGTCTGTTGATGTTTGTAATTTGTTTGTATTTGCTCTGAAGTTCAGGGTACTGGCTTTTCCCCCTGAACTAAGTGAATGATATTTATGTTTGATTAAATTGAGATTGTTAACCCCTTAGCGCTACTTTCCTTAGTAAAGCAGATCAAAAGATTTGTGTTGGCAGCTTTCTGTGTGCTGGCAGGGGTGTTGTTTTTTTAGATTTGTTGCAGATTGTTGCAACAATGTCTCCGCTGAAGTATCACTTTCTTCAAAAAGCCTTTTTGATCAGTCAGTTGTTAATGCCCATCAAAATTACCATGTATTTATTTTGTATATTATCCTATATTTACTTATCTGCAAACATGTTATATCTCCAGTAGAACATAAGCTCCTTTTGGTCAGAGGCTGTCTCAGTTTTATATTTGTATCCCTAGCACCTAGTTTGATACATATTTGGCTTGATAAATGGTTCATCATTGATTGAAGCTTGTACATTCTACAATTTTATAAATAAAAACAACACTGAAGAACAGCAGATTGCGATGACTAATATTGATCACACAGGATAGATGATGAAACACACTTTCCTTTTTGTATAGATGTAAAGGATTCTGGATATAGAATGTTGCATATGCTGTCAAGGTTGCTATGTAGGTTGTTTTACTTATTTGTTTTGTCTTTGTTATGAGGTAGAATTCAGTGGCGTAAACATCCTTTTGTTAAGGGGATTTGTTCTGTAAAGTTTGGATTCAGTCAAAAGGCTACACTTGAGGACCTAGAGGGCCACATGTAGCTTCAAGGCAGCAGGTTCCCCACCCCTGCCCTATACCAATGAAACCACAGGTCTAGTTTCTATCCAAATATAATCTATATTTATTTATCTGTGTCTAGTGTTTTTAACACAAAAGTATGTTTTATTTTGTCAAAAAAATTTTCTGCAGCAATTCATATAATCTTAACACAGTGCTACTTAATAAATGTTTGATTGATGGTTGATTTTCTTATTAAACAGGCTTTCTATTAGGCTACTCCCCCAAAATGAAGGGATTGAAAGGATAAATAATGGATATAAGCACTGAAGAAACATAAAAATTCCACATTAGGAGCAGAAAAGAATTAGTACTTTGTAGGGTACACCTTAATGTGAAGAAGTATAAAAAATATAACTGGTCAGTATAATCCCTAGTAAAGAAAACAAAGGATACAACCCCTCTACTGAACAGTACTATCATCACATATGTGTGTATGTATATATGTAAGTCACATATAGACATAGACATATATATACATATATATGTATGTATATATGAGCCTTAGAATAAACAATAAAACTGTTCAATGTGATCTCTATCAAGGAGAGCTAAGAATATTATATATGTAAATATGTAGAACCTTAGACATAACTGTTCAATGTAGTCTCTAGCATGTAGAGCAAAGGATATACATGTGTATATGTTTATGTATGTGTATAAGTATATATGTGTGCATACAGGTATATATTTAGCTAAGACTATGTTCTTGATCCTTTGTTCTCCTTGCTAGAGGTTACATTGAACAACTATATCATCTTTTCTCTGGCCTTATCCTTGATTACTCTGCTGCATTTGACACTATTGACAACACTTTCCTCTGGGTTTTTGTAGTACCATTTTTTACTCATTCTCCCTCTACTTCCTAAGATTTTGCTAGATCATCATTTATTTCATATGTCCTACCTGTACATGTTCACCAGAGTTCTTATCTTGGGCCTTTTTTCTTTCCTCCCTAGACTCATCCAATCTTCAGGTTTAATTATCCTCTTAATTGAGATGACTCAAAAATCTATATATCCAGCCTCAGCTTTTTCCCTGATTTTCAGTCCCACACCACCAGCTGCATATTGGACATTTCAAAATGGATACCATAGAGATAGCTTAAACTCAATACATTCAAAACAAAACTCATATTTACCCCTAAAACACATCTCTCTCCAAATTTCCCTATTTCTGTCAAAGGCATCTGCCAAATTTTAACCTCAGTGACATCCACATATCCAGTTAGTTGCCAAATTTTATAATATCTAATAATAATAATAATAGCCAGTATCTAAGAACTTAACAAATATCATTTTATTAGATACTCACAACAACCTTAAGAGGTAGATAATATTATCTCCATTTTACACTTGAGGAAAGTAAGACAAATAGAGGTCACACAGGGTTACACAGATAGGAAGTGCCTAAATTTGAAGTCAGGTCTTCCTGACTTCAGGTCTAGCATTCTATCCACTGTCCCACCTTGCTGCCCTGCAACATCTTTTACTTTTTACCCCTTGTCTGTTTACACAGCTACTACCTTAGTTAAGGCTTTTATCACCTTTTACCAAGATTATTGCAATAGCCTCTTAATGGTCTCTTTCTCTGAACTTCTCAACTCTAATTTATCCTCTATACAACTAAACTATTTTAGTTTTCTTTAAGCATAGATCTTAGCATTTTATTCATTAAACTCTAATGTTTTCTAATAGCCTCTGTGTTCAAATATAAATTCGTCTGTTGAGCTTTTAAAACCTAGCTTTAACATATATTTTAGCCTGATTATACATTATTCCTCTTCAAACGCTCTACAGTGCAGCCAAACTGACCTTTCTTCTGTTCCATAGATGACTCCTCATCTCTCATCACCATGTCTTTGTACTGGCCATAGTCCATGCATAAAATTTGTTTCTTCCTCATCTTCATGAAATCCTTTTTTTTTTAACAAAGAAACTCATTTATTCAAGCTGATAACAAACAGAAATCAGAGAAGTTTATACAGATGGCAACATAGCAGACAATACATAGGATGAATGAGCTCTGTCACTGAAAGTAAGATATCTCAGCTCAATCAAGAGAAAGTCTTATATCTCAACCAAGGGGAAATTGCCCAAAGTCTCTAGTATGGTAAACTAGGAATAAGGACACAATTGGGGTGCTGGTTCTCCTACATGTTGGCTTCTTCCCAGAGTTTTTCCCTTCCTTCCTTTCTTCCTGAAAAGAATTTGGAGTGCTGTGTCTTTCTCTTCAATCAAGAAGCCAGAAGAAGAAAGCTTTCTCTTCCCCCAAGCGCTCACTAACTCAGCCCCTCACATTGGCATGTAGCATCTGAATAATACATCACCTCCAATAAGAAAAATCTATGCAAATGGTCTTGAGCCCTTTTCATGCTTCTCTTGATTCTTGTGTTTGAAAGTCAAATTTTCTATTCAAATATTTCTATTTTCACTGAGAAAGCTTGAAAGTCCTCTATTTTATTGAAAATCCATATTTTGCCTTGGAGCATGATACTCAGTTTTGCTGGGTAGGTGATTCTTGGTTTTAATCCTAGCTCCATTGCCCTC
>JAQQSZ010011231.1:0-12304 GCA_028646595.1 Phalanger gymnotis | reverse complement strand
AAGAAAGGGAAAAGAGTATGGGAGGGGAGTGGGGTGACAGAAGGGAGGGCTGACTGGGGAACAGGACAACCAGAATATACACCATCTTGGAATGGGGGGGAGGTTAGAAATGGGGAGAAAATTTGTAATTCGAATTCCTCTGAAAATCAACGCTGAAAACTAAATATATTAAATAATAAAAAATTAAAACAAAAGAAAAGAAAGCAATTCAACTTGAAAATGACCTGGAGAATTTTAAGAGGCAGTTTCTCCATCCAAGCAAATAGAAGAATCTCAGCAGATGGATCTGGTGGCACCAGAGGAGAAGCAGGACTTTGACTCATGTTGATTTACATGAAAAATGACTAAATATGAATTACATTGACTATACTTGTTGAAAATTGCAAATCCGGGTTTACATTCTGGCAGTGAACTATCTCAAGGTTTTTGCATTTGTTAACATGGTTACATGGTATGTTTGTATCCTTAGTTGTAATGGGGGGAGGGGGTGTAAAGAAATAATGAATTTGCGAAAGGAAGTACAACTAATTGTGAGACCTGTAGCTGGGGAATGGGCTCCTGAGCTCCTACAAAGGGTTCGTTTTTTTTTTTTTTATTCTGAAAATCCTTGCTTCCTGGCATCCAGGAATCAGAAAGGCCATTGCAGCCCCATTTTTTCCAGAATATCTTTGTCAGTGTCCTCTTATTGAGAATAACCAATCTTTTTATTTTTTTAAATACTCACTTATCTATTAGCCAAGAAGAAGAGGATTTCTTAGTGTTATTATTTATGCAAATTACAAGTCATTTTTGTTAACACATTCATAAATTTTTCTTTGTTGCCCATTAAAACTACCTGATCACATCACAGGCCTTGTCATCAAACTGTCATTCACTTAAAACAGGATTCGTGGGTAATAGGCTATTTATTACATACCTTGGGAAAGGAAGACTATCTATGAAACTCCTGAAATGAAACTTAAAATGTCAGATTGATAAAAAAAAAACTCAGCCATATAGAGCAGTAAGAATCAAGAGTGTCAGGGATCTCTACAGGAATACTTTCATGTACAAAAACAAGAAGGGAGTGCTTGCCTGTATGGACTTGGGTTTCATGTGGAACGTTGGCTAAGCAGGGTTGCTCAATCTCCTTTTCTTTTGACCCTATGTGAGTGTGCCATCTCGGACATAAGTTGGAGTGGTTTATGTTTCATCTTACCAAGGTTTTCATGTACTTGAGTATATGGTATATGACCCAGTTTGCTTTTATATCCAAAACAGAGTTGACAGTTAATATAGGAATGAAGAAAATTCTGTTGCTCTTGGGGGAAAACGTATTGGCTAGGTTTGACATTTTACTGGGGAAAGAACAGAATTTCAGACTCTCTTATTTTAGGTACCAGAGCTGAGCTCTTTCCCTGGGCTGCCCAAGCAGTTTTCTGTTGACAACATTTTATTGTAAATAGGAATTCTGGGGGATTATTCACTGCTTCCTTTTTTGTGCCTTTAAGGCTTCTAAATGCTATTTATTATTAGACCTTCTCTGGGCAAGTGTGCCTGTATTTTTAAAGAATAAATAGCATTGTTTTTGGCCCTCAAAAGCCTTTCAAATTATTTATATATTTTTATGTAAATTAAACATTTAACAGGATAAAATATGCAGGTCCAAAATTGAATGAAAAGTTACTAAGTTGTACAGGCTGCTGATAACTCTCACAGGGCCCAACTGAAGAATGGGAAAAGTGGCCACACTGGGTCGTCTTAGGCCACAAGCTGGTCTCCGGTAGGAGCCAGCTCCCTGTATGCATGTGGACAATGCAGTGGCTTGGTTGCATCAGTCTGATTAGTAGTCACCAATTTCCTTCAGTATTTCGAAATAAAGAATTGCCACTTGAAAAAAAAAAGAAAGGAAAGAAGGAAGGAAGGAAGGAAGGAAGGAAGGAAGGAAGGAAGGAAGGAAGGAAGGAAGGAAGGAAGGAAGGAAGGAAGGAAGGAAGGAAGGAAGGAAGGAAGGATGAGAGAGAAGAAGAAAGGAAAAAAGAAAGAAAGAAGAGAAAGAAAAGAGAAGGAAAGCAACAAAGAATGATGGAAGGAGTGAAGGAAGGAAATGGTAATTGAAGCATTAAAAAAAAGCATGCACATAAGAAAACAGAAGGCCAGAAAATATCATAAACAGGACAACTTTAAAAGTTATGTGTTGACTTTATTATATATTCAAACAGATTGCAAGCTGTACTTAATAGATTCAGTTTTATTTTTCTGCTCTACTATGTATAACCCTACTTCTACTCAAGCTTGGAGCAGCATGTAGAAATGCTCATTTTAATTAGTGTTAAGTTTGTAATAAAAATGAATAAACAAATTTATTTCTTTTTAAGTGGAGAAGGGGGAGGGAGAGAGAGAGAGTGAGAGAGAAAGGGGGTGGGGGGAGGGAAAGGGAAGGAGAGGGAGAGAGACAGAGACAGAGAGAGAGATAAACAGAGACAGAGAGAGAAAGAGAGTGAGAGACAGAGAGACAGGGACAGAGACAGAGAGAGGAGAGCAAAGGGAAGGGAAAAAGGAGGTTGAGGCAGCTTGTACAGGACTTTACATTTCAACCAGAGAAACATTTGATGCTAATGACTGTAGCTCCCACTGAAGCTTCCTGAGCAAAGGAGTGGCAAACACTATCAAGATGAAATCTCCATTTCTCCACAGCAAGAGGCAGCCTTACCTCTTGACCTTTCCCTATTTGCCAACCTCTTCATTCCACTCCCATGAATCAGAGCGGGCCAGAATGTAACCTCTCATGCAAAACAGAAAATCACTGCATTTTGTCAATACACTATTTACACAGCCTTGTAACTTCCTTGACTTTTTGAGTTTCTGTCCTCCCTCGCTTTTCCCATCAGCCCCTTGACATCAGACAAGGTACCTGCGACAGCTCAGGACCACCTAGCCATGGGGTACTCCACCTAAATCTATCTTCTTCAAGTTTCCATGTACTCCTATGCATATACTGATAAAACGAGCCAGCTGCTACCTCAGGTCAAGAAGCTTAGTGGTTGGTAAATTGCTCTGCAGCTGGCAATATCTCAGTTGCACATAGAATTCTAGGATGTTTGGGTGAGGATGTGAAATATAGGCTTATGCTAAGACCTGTATGACATTTCCTATACTTCACCAGAGCTGTGAGGAGAGACATGAGGGGATGAGGAAGTAGACAGGAACAGGGATGGGCCAGTGACCTGGTATCTCTGAAGTTCTCTGAGTCAAGACTAGAATATTGCAGGTGAGCATCAAACGGAGAAGATGAGGTGACAAAACTCAGGAACTAAGTGTACTAGGCTCAGTAAGGTTCATTAATCCCTGTTAACACTAAAATTACCTGGGGCATCAGCGATACTTGGACACCCCTAATAGATGCTCTTCTCTATGTAGGGAAGCAGATATGTGGGAGGCGGCTAGTACAATGGAATGAATGCTGACTCTGGAGTGAGAGGGTCTGGGTTCAAATCCCACTTCTGATTCTTCCTGTGTGACCTTAAGCAAGTCACAACTCCCATGGGCCTCAGTTTCCTGACCCACAAAATCAGGGAGTTGGATTAAATGGCCTCTGAAATGCCTTCCAGGGGAAAAATCAGTGATTTTCCCAGGATCACCCAGCTAGCGTGTGTATGATGAAAGGCACAAAGCTGTCTAACTTGTTATCACCATTTTAGGTGGTTCTTTGGGGGGGGGGGTCCTAGAATGTGCATCTAACAAGTTCAGCAAACCCTGTGTTAGCTCTTGAATAGTTCAGTACTGTAAATTCATTTCAACATGAATCGGGGGGAAATATATGTATATATAGTGGGACAATTTTTTTCTTTTTTTTTTCTTTTTGTCTTCATTTTATCACTTAAAATTTTTTTCAAGTCAGAAGAGTTTTTTGATTAAGTTGTTGCTCACATTAACTCCCACCCTTATTGAGCAAATTTAAAATAAAAAAACCCTTAATGCATATCTACCTAGTCCAGCGAAATAAAGTCAGTAGGACAAATTCTAAATCATGCTTTACAAGTACTAAAATCTATCTCTTTGTACTGTAAAAAAAACCTTTTGACTAAGAACTAGGAATGGGGCTACACATCCCAGTTCTGACCCAAAGCTTTATAAAACTTTATAACCTTGGGTCCACTGCTTTAAACTTTCTGAGCATCGGCTTTATCATGGGTGAGATGTCTGAGTTGGACCAGAGCAGGGATGGGGAACCTGCAGCCTCGAGGCCACATGCCGCCCTCTAGGTCTTCAAGTGTGGCCTTAGTTTCTGAGTTTTATCACCTCATCTTTTCCCTTTGATGCTCACCTGCCACTTTCTGGTCTCAATTCAGAGAACTTCACACAACAGATCCCCTTCATAAAAGGATTTGTTCTGTAGAACTTGGACTCAGTCAAAAGGCTGCATCCAAGGATCTGGAAGGCTACATGTGGCCTCGAGCCAGCAGGTTCCCCACCCCTGGACTAGAGGACATCCTGACTGAATATTCCAATGAGATAATCGGAGAGGCTTAATGGATATGGCGAGGAACCCCTGCATTCCAATTTAGTAAGGTGTAAGTGTGTGGTGAGGGGTATGAAGGTGTGGGTGAGCTGTAGATTAAACACAGGTAACTCTAATACAAAGCATAGAGATGGACCTATGATTTGTCTGGTATAAGGAACTCCCTTACCAGCATAACCTGGCGCATGCTCTGCAATGTATAGTCTTAGAAACTGTCTGGAGGATTAAGAGGTAGAGGGACTTGCCCAGGGTCAGCTTATAGATGTCAGAGAAGGGACCTCAGTTGGGTCTTCTTGAATTTGTAACCAGCTTTCTCCATACTGCCTCCCCATGACAATGTAAGTTATAGTATGAGTGTATGGGTGCAGCTGAGTGGTTCAGTGGAGAGTGCACCAGCCCAGGAGTCAGCAGGACCTGAATTCAAATCCGGCCTCAGTCACTTGACACTTACTAGCTATGTGGCCCTGGGCAAGTCACTTAACCCCAGTTGCCTTACCCAAAATATATATGGGGGGGGGCAGAGAGAGAGGCCCAAACAGGGTAGCACGAGAGATTTAAGCAGGGAAAGATCAGTTTTAGCTGGGGTAGGGAATATTCCGTGGGGAGGTGGCCTCAAAGGAATAGGAGGATGGCAGCATCTTATATGCTGCTTGGTACAGTAGGAGAGGCTCTGGCTCTGGAGTAAGAAGAGCTAGGTTCAAATCCTGCCTCCGACATGTACCACAGGACACCCTTCTGGCCTCGGTTTCCTTGTGTCTAAAATGAAAGCGTTGGATTAGCACTTGGTCCCTTCCAGCTCTAAATATATGATGCTATCAAGAGGAGATTTGGAGTGAGACCATTTCAACCATGAAGGTACATGTAAATGCAGAAAAAGGGCAGAGACAACGGAAGGCAGTTGACTATTAGCCCACTTTAGATAGAAGGATTTTGTGTTGGTTAGTCATTTCAGTTGTGTCCGACTCTCTCTGACTCCACTTGAGGCTTTCTTGGCAAAGATACTGGAGTGGTTGGACATGTCCTTCTCCAGCTCATTTTACAGATGAGGAAGCTGAGGCAAAAAGGGTTAAGTAACTTGGGTCACAAAACTAACAAGCATCTGAGGCTAGATTTGAACTCTGGAAGATGAATCTTCCTGTCTCCAGGCCCGGCACTACTCTATGCTACGCGAAAAAGAGTAACGTGTATAACGATGAAAAGGTAGATCATAGAGGGCCTTAATTGCTGGGCAAGTAAGTTTGAATTTCACTAGTAAGCAATCAGAAGTCACTGAAGGATTTCGAGCTAGGATTTTGAAGTCACCGAGGGATTTTGAGCAAGATCCAGTCCATGTATTAGGGAGATTATAAAGTGAAAGATGAATTGAAGAGGGGAAAGATTAAAGCAAAGACTACTAGTTAAGACACTATTATAATAGTTCAGGTTATGGATACTGAGTGCTTGAAGCAGAGTGGCAGTAGCTGCAATGGAACGGAGCCAACATATTGAGGAGACAAGTGATTGGATGGGTTGAGAGGGGAGAAAGAGAGATGAGTCAAACAAACAATGAATAACAAAGTCGATGAACATTTATTAAGCATCTACTATGTGTCAGGCATTGGTAGATGACTACAAGGCATGCCAAAAGTGTGATGTCATCAATGGGAGGAAAGTTAAGAAGGACAAATTTGGAGACACATGGGACTTAGGGAAAAAACAGGGCATAGAAAGTAACAAAGAAATAGGATTTAAATTGACAACTCTTAGACATTTAGGCCGGACTTATGGGAGAACACAGACAAGAATGGTAGGTGGTGGGCAGGCATAGATGGGGTGCATATTGGTGTATTGGTGAGATCTCAGCTCCACTGGAGTATTGGAGCTATGGAAACAAGCTAATGGATGGGAGGAGGGGCAGGAAGAAGAGAAATGAGTTGCATACTGCCACTCCTGGGAATAAATAGCTAGCTAGCATTACCAACAAAGATACCAGTTGCTCAGTGAGGTAACCAAGGGACTAATACCTGGGGTTGTAAATTTGAATACTCTTCCTGTTACTCTTTTCTCAGACCCAGTTTTTCTCCATTGGCAAAAATAAAAGAACACAACAATATTAACTTACCTTAGAGGATGGCGGTGAGAAACGACTAATAAAATTGATTGCAAAACTCTTTGCACATATAAAGTGCTTGATAATAAACACTAATGCTTTAATCCCACTTCACTTGTTTCTCAGGCTTGAAGATTAAGGAAAAGTTGAACTGGAGAAGTAAGAGGAGCAGACCTTGTATTCTGTCATTTTGTAGTTTAAAAAAAAAAAAGACAAGCACAAAATAGCAAGACCATTTTAAAATTACTCCTTATGTAACAGGAGCCTGTGAACTGCACCAGGATTTAATTGAAGGAAAAGTAACTGTAGGGGAATTGCTTGGAGAACTGCCAGAAGGGTTTTAACAGCTGGAAGTTGAAAAGTGATTAATTTTGACAGCAATAAAAGCCTCATGTTCATACATAATTATGCTTAGATTTGTGAGCTGCTGGAATTTTTTTTCCCTATGTACTATTAACCTTTTGCTTTCCAAAGAGGAATTCAGATGCTTTTAATGAAGACAATTTTACGATTACATAAATATTTGTTCCCAATGGCTCTGACTCATCCCAATAAAAGGAAGAAGAAGGAGAAAATCAAAGGAGGGGGAGGGAGGAGTTGGGGGAAGGTGCAAATACTGTACTTGGGGTTCATTATGCACAACTTAATGGAGATAAATCAAGTTCTTTTCTCCTTAGGGAGGATTGGGAAAGCAAGGGAAGACTCAGAGACAGGGAGAACATTCAGCACCTCTCGGAAGAAAGGCTGATATATTGGTGCTTTGAAGTTACTTTTTTAGTCCCAGTTCACTGACATAGGAAATAGAGTCAAATAATATAAATGGATTTTTTAATCAAGTTATAGTCATTAATCCTAGACGGGTTAAGAAAATGATGAAATACTTTCTAAAGTGTTTTCCTAACAATAGCCCTATTAGGCAAGCACTGCAAGTTTCATTGCCTCCATTTTACAGATGAAGGATTGAGTCTCTGAGAGGCTACTCAAGCTGGGTAAGCATCAAAGGCAGGTTCAAACTCTGATATCTTAACTTCAAGGTCATCAACTCTAGCATCTATACTCTGCTGCCTTCCAAAAGATCTGGGTTCTGAGCTAGTCAGTGGTCTCACCTTGACTAAGTCATTTAACTCCTCTGTGCCTCAGTTCGCTCATCTGCAAAATGAAAGGCTAGAGCCACATGATTTCTGAAGTCCCTGCTAGCTCTCTGAGTCTATGTCTAAGATGCTATGTCAGCTTGTTTGGTTCCATTCTGTTGCATCTCTAATCGACAAAGTTTTACTGTGTTTAACTTCTTGCCTGACTCATCAGGTCATGGAAACTTGTTGCCAGAGAAGAGGATACCAGAGCTGGTTTGCTAATGGTTTGATCCAGAAGGGCCATTCCTTTCTTTAGTCATCATAAAGGTGGAAGAGAATGGAATGAATCCAAGCAAGTTTTTAGCCTTAAGAATTTTTTTTAATCACTGGTAAAATTACAAAGTTGAATCACACAGATACTTAAAATGATTTAAATTCCTAGAGCTAAGGCTACAAAGTAGGTGCAGGGAGCTCAATAAACACTTGCTGACTCCTCAGGTGGACAATGTAGGGTGGAATAGGGAGTCCAGAAAAGCTGGTCTGTGGATGAAATACACATCCATCCTCTCCCTAGAAAAGTGGGGGATGATAGTGGCAGAATATGACACACTAACAATCACTTTTTCAGCCAGTTTTGCTTTACTATTTTTCTTTGTTTTGAGAGAGTTGTTGGGGGGTAAGTATTATATTGGGAAAGGACTATAATGTAAAACATCACCATATAAATATACATATATATGTATATATATACATATACATATATATATATTTTTTTAAAAGAGCCAGTTTGCAAATTCTTCTATTTGCTTATCCACAATGAAATTTGATCCTGTTTCCAATAACTCAGGAGGGGGATAGCCAGAAAGAATGTGTGTGTATACATATATTATATATGAAATATGGACAGGTAGGTGGCACCATGGATAGAGCACTGGGGCTTGGAATCAGGAATTCATATTCATGAGTTCAAGTCTTGCTTCAGATGCTTACTAGCTGTGTGACCCTGGGCAAGTTACCTAACCCTGTTTGTCTCAGTTTCCTCATCCGTGAAATGAGCCAGAAAGGAAAATGCAAACCCCTCCAGCATCTTTGCCAAGAAAACCCCAAATGGAGTCAAAATGAGCCAGACACGACCAAACAACATCATATATAAGATATATATATGCATATATATTATATATTTAACTGTTTATTAAGCACTCCCATTGCCTTTGGGCCTTTAAGTACACAAACGGAAATAGAACTCAACACAACAACTACTTTGGTATCAATAGCATTGATAAGGCCAGTCTGAGGACACTTCATCTGCAAACCCCAATTAAAAGGGACCTTAATGTATCATTCTTCCTAAGTCACCAAATCTTCCCAACAGAATTAATAAAGGATGGACTTTGATTTACAAGGATCTACTATTAAAAAGGCTGAACTTCCCATGCTGCTCCAAGCAATGGGACAACAAAAGAGTCAACCCAGCAAACTCCTAATATTATATTCCCAAGTGACAGCACTTCCATATCTGTCTCCCAGCGCATCTAGCAGACTGCTTCCTGGGCACTGAGTCAGGACTGAGTAAATACTGGCTGATCATACGATGGACTGAATACTGCAGAAGAATTCTAGTAGATTGATGGGTCTTATTTTTATTGGCTTGGTCATTGGAAAGAAAGGAACAAGATTTTTTTCCCCAAAGGAAGCAAACAGATCGAGCCAAGAAGCAAATACAAAGGATTGAATCCGTTGATCGAAAGTCTAACAAAAGATTTGAAGCCAGCAGACCTGAATTCCATAGGAGCATAGGTGGTGCAACGAGTTCGTTGCCAGAATTAGAATCTGTCTTATTCACTTACTAGCTGTCACAAGGGTGAGAGTCACTTGACCTCTCTCAGTCTCATTTTCTTCATCTGTAAAATGTGGATGATAATAGGTCCTACCTCACAGTATTATTGTGAGGAACAAATGAAATGTCAAATGTGAAGCACTTTGCAAATCTGAAAACACTGCATAAATGTCAGCTTTTGATGATTATGATTATGATTATGACTATGATTATCCCAGATCCATTATTTATTAGCCACGTGAGTTTAGACAAGTCACACAATGTGCCCAGCCTTCAGGTCCTTTATTTATAAAATTAAGGGAGGGAGCACGGTAGCCTGATTTGGGAAGTGTTCATTTTTGTTGATAACTGTCAAGTTCAACAGTGTAAAAATCATTTTAAAAATAAAAATAAGGAGAGGGGTTGAAAAAGCCTATCTCTTAGATCATTTCCAGGTCTCAGGCCTAATATTCTAAAATGGGATATAATAAGAGAAAAGAACCAGTCACCAAAAAAAAAGAGAGACCTGATGGGATTTGTTGGTTTGTTCAGAGGCTGAGGAAGAGGGGAAAGGGGTTCTGTACCACAAGAACAAAGAAGCTTGTGATGTGTAGAATTATTCTCTTCTCTTTTATGTTAGTGAGTGAGAAATCATAAATATTTTTCCAAGACCATAGTAGACATCGACATTTTTGTAATATTTGGTCCCAGTAAATATAAGGAAAATTCTGAGAATGTTTCAAGCCCTTTCACCAAGTTGTTTTATGTTGAAACGATAATGTTGTCCTGATATGAAAAATATGGACTCTCCCCAAAAGGTGAGCCAAGCACAATGTTCCAGTCCTAGAAAATTTGAAACCAGTGAATAGTGAAGACCCAAGAATAGGTCAAAGACTGAGGTTCTATCACATCCTCTGAATCAGGGCTCATGGACATCTCAAACAACCCTTTGTCTAACACTGTTGTTTGAAAACCAGCTAATTTAAGGGGGGAAATATCATTACCAGGTTGTTTAGAGGATGAACACTTTTCAAACATCATCTATGAAGCCCTGAAGAAGCCTCATGACACATGGGGGGAGGAAGAGTACTTGCATTGATGAAATCACAAACCTTATAGAATTAAAGTGAATGGATAGCACTATCCTGAGATGAGAAACAGACACCTAAATATGGTTTTTGTTTATCTGAAATCTGACTCTAGAATAGACAATTGCCCCCACTTCACACAGAGCAGCATAATGTAAGCAGAATCTTAACTAGGCAATAGTCCATCCCAGACTCAGACTCCAAGCCTCCCCAGCTTGGGAAGGCATGCTACAGCCGGGGGTGCCAGTAAAGCCTTTGAGAAACCGAGATCACCTCTACACCACAACAGAAGACATTAGATTCAGGCGACGTAGCGGAGATTCTATTAGCCAGCATTTATTAAGCAATTAAATAAGCAATGCTTTGCTGTAACAAGAATTAGATTGTACATGAAAATATGCAGTATTTGCAAAATTGATTGTAAAAAGTAGGCTGGAATCATGATTATCTTTCCTAACATGAAAGGGAAAAATTCATTTAGGTAGTGGCAGTAGTAGTAGCAGCAGCAGCAGCAGCAGTAGCAGCAGCAGTAGTAATAGACTTAATTAAATCCATTTAATAAAGTACCTTAAGGTTATCAAAAAGAGAATAGCAAAATGCCCAAGGAAGTAGAGACATTTAGAATGATATGCCCTACTAATAATAACTAGAAATACAGTCACCCTTTAATGTCCTTCATTTTTCATTCACAGTCCAAAAATTTCTGAACGATGGAAACTTAAAAATTCCTCACCATCCTTTTAATCATCTCACTTTGTGTGCAAAACCCTTGGAAGTTGGAGAGTCAATCCTCTAATACTATATATATACTGTATGTACGTATGTATATATACCCAATGAGGTAGATGCTATTATCCCTATTTTATAGATGAGGAAACTGAGGCTGAGTGAGGTCAAGTAACTTTCCCAGAGTGATGCAGCCAATGAGAATTTGAAATAGGATTTGAACACAGGATTTTCGGACTCTCATTTCAGCATTCTATTTTAACCCTAGTGTATTATCTTGTTTAAACCTCCCCATAAGATAAACCCTGCTTTTTTTGTACTATTTGACCAATGAGGAAACTGAGGCTGAGAGATTAAGAGACTTGCCCAGGATCATAAAGCTACTAAGTATCTGAGTCACTATTGGCATTCGGCTCTTCCTGACTCGTAAGTCCGACCCTCTCTGTATTGTGTCGCCTATCTGTTTGTTGCCTCTATCTAATATAATTCAGTATAATGAAATCTGTTTGTTGCCTCTATCTAATACAATTCAGTATAATGAAAGTCAGATAACTTCCTGAAGATCTTGGGTAATACTGGTTTTTAAGAAGAACTATGAATGAACAACAATAGCCATTTCTGTGAAATATCCCTGGAATTGACTAGTGGTGATCTGCATAAACCATTATTAATCACTTGTTGAAAATAGATGTTTTTATTTTTTTAATATAGACCCAAAGGCAGGGGAAATCTAACTGAGAAAAGGGTTTATTTGGTCTCTTGTTGTATCATTCCTTGGTTGTCTACTCATGTACTGAATTATATAAAGCCTTGGCTTTCTTTCTTCTGAGTTACTTTGTTTGAAAACTTTATGGAAAAATCATGTAACTCACTAATCCTCTTCCACCAAAGTCCCTTATATGTGGCAACATGCAAATTTTCCCATAGACCCACAGCATCAATAACTCATTCATTTGCTCATTCATTAGAGTATTTATTATAAACCTGGGATGTACAAATGACCCTTCTCCC
>JAQQSZ010011230.1:0-12304 GCA_028646595.1 Phalanger gymnotis | reverse complement strand
GAGTTCTGTTCGGGACAGACCTTACCCCGAGACCATCCAGGCAGACCTGGGCTGGAGTCCTGCTTCCCTCTGCCCCTTTGTGGGTTCTGTAGTTCTAGAATTGGTTCAGAGCCATTTTTTCATAGGTTTTTGGAGGGACTTGGAGGGGAGCTCACGCCGGTTACTGCTTTCCAGTCGCCATCTTGGCTCCGCCCCCCATCCCATTCACATTCACAGTTATGATTACTATCTGGATCTTTTTCTCCATCCTATTTCCCCCCTATTTATGCTTTTATGTCTCCCTTTCCCCTTCCACTTCTCAACAAGGTTTTGCTTTTGATCACCACCTTCCTCAGTTTACCCTCCCTCTTGATTCTCCTCCCTTATCTTACCATTTTCCACTTGCTACTTCTTCCCTCCCTTCTGACCACCACCCTCCTTTTTTATTCTTCCCTTTCCCCTCCTACTGCCTGTAGGACAAGTTAGATTTCTATACTTATCAGGTTATGTTATTCCCTTCTTGAACTCGATCCAATGATAGTAAAGCTCAAATACTGCTCTTCTCCTTCCTTTCTTTCCCTCTACTATAATGTGTTTTTGTGCCTCTTCATTTGATGTAACTTACCCTTTTCTACTACCTTCTTACCTCTTCTCCCATAACCCTGCCTTTACATCTCTTTAATTGTTTTTTATCCTTATGTCAGTTATTTTATACAGACTTTCACAGTCTATGTGTATCCCTTTCAATTGTCATAATAACTGTACCATTCTCATGATTGACATATATATATATAATATATATGTATATATAACATACATAAGATGATATAATCCTATATAAAGATGTAAATAATTTTCCCTTATTATTAAGATTTGTGGGGTTTTCCCTCCCCTGTTTACCTTTTTGTGTCTCTCTTGAGTTTTGTATTTGAAGATCAAATTTTCCATTGAGTTCTGGCCTTTTCATCAGGAAGGTCTGGAATTTCCTTATTTTGTTGAATGTCCATCTCCTTGCCAGAAAAATTACGCTCATTTTTGCTGGGTAGTTGATCCTTGGTTGTAGACCCAGCTCCTTTGCCCTTCAGAATATCATATTCCAATTTCTCCTGTCATTTAATGTAGAAGCTGAGAGATCCTGCATGATCCTGCCTATAGTTCCACGATATTTGAATTGTTTCTTTTTGGCTGCTTGCAGTATTTCCTCTTTGACTTTGTAATTCTGAAATTTGGCTATAATATTTCTTGGTGTTTTCAATTTGGGATCTCTTTCAGGGGGTGATCAGTGGATTCTTTCAATGACTATTTTCCCTTCTGGTTCTAGGATCTCTGGGCAGTTATCTTTCATAATTTCTTCAAAGATACTGTCAAGGCTCTTTTTTTCATCGTGGATTTCCGGTAGACCAATAATTTTTAAATTGTTTCTCCTGGATCTGTTTTCCAGGTCAGTTGTTTTTCCAGTCAGATATTTCACATTTTCTTCTATTTTTTTATTCTTTACATTTTGTTTCATTACGTCTTGATGCCTTATAGAGTCATTAGCTATCACTTGCTCAATTCTAATTTTTAAGAGTTGCTGTCTTCCTTTTGCTTTTGAGTCTCCTTTTCCAGTTGGTTGATTTTACCTGTCAGGGTGTCAGTTTCTCTATTTAGATTCTGAATCTCTGTAGCCATATCGCCAATCTTATTTTTTAATGACTTGATTTCGTCAGTAGTTTTTTGTTTTTTCTTTTACTTTTCCAATTTGGTTTTTAAAATCCTCCTTTAGCTCTTCCAGTAATGCTTTTTGGGCTTGATACCAGTTCACATTCCCTTTTGAGGTATCAGATGTGGGTATAGTGTCAATGCTATCCTCTTCCAAATTGGTATTTTGATCATGCCTGTCTCCATAAAAAGAATCAGTGGTCCTTGGGTTTTTTGTGTTCTTCATATTGGTTAGCTTTTTCTTGGCTTGGAGGGCTCAGTCCTCTCTGTTTCAGATTTCTTGTTCTGGGGATTGTGAGTCTAGTTACTAGCTTTGTGCATTATAGCCTTCAGTTTCCTGAGGTGTGGAGGAAGGGTCTGGCTGCCTGAAGACTCTTCTTCCCCTGGGGCTGCTGTCCAGCACTGTTACTCTTCAGCAATGGTCTCAGTTGTTTTTTGTTTGTGCTGGGGTCTGCCGCTTCTCTTGGGGGTGCAAGTGTAATTCTGGGCTCCTGGTATTGACCCCTGCTGGCTCCACCCCTCTGAGACTCAAGAACTCCCACTGCTCAGTCACTGAAGCCCCACTTCTGTCTCCTCTATTCAAGCGTTTTTCTCGAGGAATTCTCTGGGTCAGGGGGAGGGATTAGAGCCATATACCTGGCCATTATGTCTCCAGGAAGTTCAAGAAGAGGAGTTTCATACCTTTGGGCTGCAAGCCTCAGGACTTGATGTCTCACAGCTGGTGGCATGGTATTGCGCTGCTGCCTCTCATGGCTTCTACAGACTTTTGTCCTGTGTTGGGAGGCCAGGGGATCTCTGCTGGTTTCAGGTGCCCAGCTTACTCCCAGCCTTGGGGCTGGCTGGATTTCACAGCTGCTTCCACTTTGGTGCTGTCTGGTGCAACTCTACATGCTTGAGAGCTCTCCCAGCCTACAGATCTGTCCAGTCGAACTTTAGGACTCTCCTGGCTTGTAAAGTTGCCCCACATAGACTGCTAGCGACTTCTGACTCCCTCGAATCTGCTCAGATTCATTTTTTTAAAGGTATCTGGCAGAGCTTATGAGAGAGCTCCTGTAAGATGCTATTTTCACCTGGCCATCTTGGCTCCACCTCCCGGCTTCACTCTTGCTTGTTATTTTTGAATTTTTATTTGCCTTTTTAAATTCTCTTTCTCCACCCATTTAGGAGGTGATAAATATGGCATCCATTATACATAAGAAATTATGCAAAATATTTCCACATTAGTCATGATATGAGGGGGAGAAAACACATGAAAAATAAAGAGTAAATTTGCATTCATAGTAGAAGTGGGTAGCATTTGTCATCATGAACCCTTTGGAATTATCATGGATCATTGTATTGATCAGAGTAGCTTAGTCTTTCACAGTTGATTATCTTTAAATATTGCTGTACTGTGTACAGTATTTTCCTAGTTCTTCTCACTTTGCCTCAGTTCATATAAGTGCTCTTCAGTTTTTCTAAAACCATCCCCTTCATTTCTTACAGTATGTCATCAGTCACATACCACTGCTTATTCATGGGCATCACCTCAGTTTCCAGTTCTTTGCCATCACAAAAAGAAATGCTATGATAAATATTTTTATACACATGGATCTTTTTCATTTTTCTTTGATTTCTTTGGGATATAGAACTAATAGTGATATTGTTAGGTCAACAGCTATGCATAGTTTTAAAAGTTCTTTGGTCATGATTCCAAATCATTCTCTAGAATGGTTGGACCAGTTCACAACTCTACTAACCATTCATTTGTGTACCTATTTTTCCACATCTCCTGCATTTGTAAAAATCTTTTCTTTTATGTTAGCCAATCTGATAGTCAGGAGGTGGTGCCTCAATTTACATTTGCATTTCTCTAACTTTTAATGAGCTTTTTAAATTTCAAATGATTATTGATAGCTTTGATTTCTTCTGAAAACTGACCAGGCCATACTTCGATAAGTACTTTGAAGGAGCTAAATTTTTATAGCCAGCAATATGTGTGGTATAGCTTCTCTCATTTCATTGCATATCTGCCTTCATCTCTATCCAGGGCTCATTAAGAATAATCCTTCTCTAATTATGGCAGTAGTGGCAGTGACTTGGTCCTGGACTGACATCATAACCCCCTGTTTCCATAAATAACCTTCAGAACTAGGACATTTCTGTCATCTTGTTGGCTGAGTTCATGAGGTTCTTTAATTTATGGAAGGCCTTTTGATTCCAGTCTCAGTTCTTAGCCATTTCATTGTCTCATTGGAAGGTTACATTAGACAAATCTAATAAGCATGTACCTGTGTGAAATTTTATTTCGAGTGAGATATTTTTGGATTCTTCTTTCTATTCCATTCTCCCATCCCTTTTGGTTTTATGGGTGAGGTCACCCAAATCACATTCATGCTTGTGGTTATCAGTATTTTCCTTTTCATTTAACTTTTTTTTTTCCTGGCTTTCCTTCTGTTTCAACAATCTGGCTAGCAGCTTCTGTGGAGGTGTAAGATCCACCTACAACCAGCACCTAGAAAGCTGCCAACATGGTGCAAAAGCACAGGTTCTTTTGATCTGCTTTAATAAGGAAAGCAATATTTAAGGGGTTGACAAGCTTACTTTAATTCAGTATACAAATAACATTCACTTAGTTCAGGGGGAAAAGCCAGCACCCTGAACTTAAGAACGAATGCAAACAAATGCTAAACATCAGCAGACAGACCTTGTCTGATTCAAATCCCAATACATAGTTACCAGAGTTCAACAAAGTCTCAGCATCTGGGTTACAAGCTGGAGGACCCTTAGCTACAGCTGACTGGAGTCTGCATCAACACCATCTCAAGTGAGAGCTCTAAACAAATTACAAACAGACAGACCCAATACAATTCATAATTACCAAAATCTAGGTTCAGCCTGGGAGCTCATAACGTGGGCTGGCCCAGAGTCACTGGAGCCACCATGCTGTGAGAAGGAGCTCCAAAGAAGAAAAGGTCAACCCCTGGTTTTATATCTTTTTCAGGGTCAGGGGTGAGTCACACATACGACTCACCCACTTCGTCACAAAGAGGCAACTTAAACCCATGTGGTCTAAAAGCCTCTGCTGACCCAGACATGTAAACTAGGCCCTCCCTGGAGTCAGCCTCACCTTGGGCCCCACCTTAGTTGCCAATCCACACCCACATAGGTTTTATACCTAATAGGGCTTTGGGCCTGGGGCTTAGCACTTAGTAAGACTCAATGAAATACACTGAATTACTCAAAGCAAACAAAAGCCCATTTTGCTTACCAACACACCTTCCTCTTGCAAAGAAAAAGGTGGAACCAGTCCCCTCCCACTGCCTTATCCTGCTGCTTCAGTCCTTTCCTTCTGGTAACCTGCCTGCTCTGGCCTTGACCTTGTTTCTTTGTGTATATCTTTGAGGAGGTCCTCTGCTTTTGGTCTAGACATCTGAAATGGCCTTGAGTGGAAATCATGCTGAGTTCAGTACCCATTTTCTGGTACACTTTATGGAATGGAGAAGCTCATTGCTGTTTCTTTTGATTTTATTGAATCTTTGTTTCATATGGCATTCTTCATTGTTGGTGGAGGTTTCTCAGGAAGCTGTGTTTGCCCGAAATCTTTCACATTACTAGTGGTAGGAACTTTTTTTTTTATATGTGTGCTAAGATGGCTCCTTTTAAGGAGGCAAGGAGGCCATCATGTTTTGGAGTGGAAGATTAGGAATACGCCTTTGTGGGGCTTAACATTTCTTAAATCAGGCAGTTCCCACTTCGGCGCTATAGGCTACTTTTCTTACCCAACGTTGTTACCTTGGTAAATGTTATGAGTGGAGGGGAGCAGCATTTGCTTTTAGTAATTGTATATTTTTTATTGTATTATATGGTACACAAAAGTTTGAATGCATTCCATCCTCAGCTTGAAAGATTGGACTGGACTGGACTGATCTGAGTTAGGCCTGTTCTAAGCCAGAAGCGAAATCCACTTTTAGGTTGACCTCTTTTTCTACTTATTCACGTTTAAAACATTTGGTATGCCAGTTATGCTGGATTATAGAAGATAAGAGCTACTGGTTAGTGCATTAGGAAGGCTGTAGTCTACATAAATGCTTAGGAAATTTTTAAAAATTGAAGTCCCTTATTGGAAGTTAACTAACCATATGGGTGCTCTACTGTGAATGCCTTTCACTTGGCTTACTCATATATGCCTAGGCACTGAGCAGTGAGCAGTCTTTTGCCTTTTTCTTGAGGAAGTGATCCCATTATAGGGAGGCAGATTGGGTGCAGGTAAACAATGTATGGCTGACAAGATTTACTTGTTGGAAGCTGTTGACACTCCACTTTTATACTTTTAAGCAAGCTGGTATCAGTTACCTACTTCTTTTTCACAGTTTTAGTAGGCTGCATACTAGATTTGATTCCTATATCAGTGATTCTTATTCTTCAATGGCTTTGTGGCTTCTTCAGTTGTAAAGGGATCTTAGCATGGTTCTTTAATAAAGGCTTTCAAACAAAGGTTAAATGAGCGCTTAGCTAGATAGAAAACTCCTGTTGGTGGCAAGAGTATCTGAATTTGAACCCTGCTTCTGGTAGCTGTGTGACTCTGGATAAGTCACTTCACCTCTGTGTTCCTTACTTTCAGCTTTAGGATAGCGTTAATAAAAGCACCTGTCTCACAGGGTTATTGTGAGGGTCAAATGGGATATGTGAAGTACTTTTGCAAATATAAAAGTGCTACATAAATGTTAACATTTTTGTTTATTTATTTGTTAGACTATATTCTACCCAGGGGAATGTTGGATCCTTGAGGGCAGGGACTGTTTGGTTTTCATCCTTGTATTTCTGGATAATATAGTGCTTATAACATAAGTACTTAAGTCCATCTATTTTAATGTCTGTTGTAAAGTGTGTAGCTCTAAAACATACCCCAGGGTGATGGGATGGAGTCTTAATCCTCTGCCTTGATTGGATGTGCATTATTGGATGTGTCATCACAAACTTACCTTTCTGGTGAATGACAACTTCCTGGGGTGGTTACCAAGCATAGTCTAATACACAGGCTATCTGGGGTAGGTGGGGAAGATGGGTGACACAGCAACACATGGCTTTTATATTTAGGTGCTGTCTTCATGGATTATATTGCTGTATTTTACTCATGTTATCTCAAAATGAAGTCTGAATAAAAATACCCACAGTACATAAGCATGTAAATGTCTTTGATTTTTGTTGTCTTCCTTATATTAAAGTTATCTTGATTTCACTCATGAATCATTTCCAAGTTGTGAAGTCCAGAATTTTGCAGTATTTTAGGAAGTTACTGAAAAGTGAGTGTATTGTGAATAATACTTAGCTACCTATATATTTAAAAGGCAAAATAGACCATTATGCCCTTGTTTAGTAGAATAGATGTTTGGAAACTATTTTTTTAAAATCTGGGTTGCCACCTTTGTAGTCCACATCCCATGACTGGGGTTATGCTAGGATAGAGTGATGTTGTTAATAGTCCACTTACAGCTACCTTTACCCGTTTCTAAAATGTGGATATCAGTTTAGGTTTTCATGTTGGTGCCTCAGTAGTTGTATACAGTTGTTATGCTTTGAATATAAATATTTTAACATATTATTTGAGGTTGTAGTAATAGACATTGTTATTAATAAACGTAATTGAAATGAGATCATAAATCCTAGAGATTTTATGGAAAATCTGTGAAAAGACAGGCCACCCAGACACTCTCAGTGAGTTGGTTAGTTTTACTGACTGCTTTTTTTTTTTTTAGCCACAGGAAAAAGACAAAGTTTATTATGGATTCACCTTAATGGGTTGCCTTAAGAAATCCCACCCTTAGTGACACCTGTTTTCACAAGCAGGTCAGATTGAATCTACTGAGCTAGATTGAATCTGAGCACCTTCATGGAGGCAAGATAGAGATTATATACACAAAGATTGTAGGAGAGATTGAGAGGTGGTCTGGGGTGACTAGAGGAGGGCTTTAGGGAGGGTCTTGAGGAGGAGTCTAAGGAGGATGAGATGAGATCAGACTCCAGGAGGCAACAGAATGGGATTAAGGGTGGGAAGTAGCTGAAGGAATGGATGTTGATAATATCAAGGGTGGGAAGTAGCTGGACAACAAAGGGCAAGGCTAGGAAGAGATTTGGGCCTAAAGATAAAATGTAAGGCTTATGGCTTTAGGGGAAGGCCAGATCTAGTTGGAAGATTCAAGGAGAGTTCAAGGGGGCTCCCAGAGACTGTGCCCTCATCATTCCCCCCCTCAAACAAATGGGACCCAAATTCTTTTGGGGTCAGGGACGAACGTCTCAGTTTCTGAAATTGCTTCCTGCTGGCCAGGGAGTAAAGCTGTCCCTGCCTCGATGGGTCCAGTTCAAGGGGTACATAGTCTGAGCAGTCATCTGGTAGTTGATGGCTTGGAGCCTGGAGGAGATAAACCTGGCAAAGAGGTTAAGCAAACAACCAAACACAGTATAGGAGTATAGAGAAAGGACAATTTCCCTGGAGGTTATTAAAGATGACTATTTTGTACCTAGCTCCCCTAATCAGTTGTTTTGTGTACCACACTGCTTCGGGGTTCAGGAGTATGTAGCACATCCAAATTAGGTCAGGGGTATCTAAGAGCAAGGCTTGATGTTTGGTGAGCCTGGGTTAGCTAGCCACTGGTAGCCATCTGCTTCTAGGATGCTCTGAACTCGATGGTGAGTCATAGCTTCTAAAGGCTGGTCTGCTAAAGGTTTAGAAGCTTCCTCAATTAGAGTGGCTGTAGCAGCCATGGAGTGCAATTGTTTTGAAAAACTAGGCAACTGGCCTGGGGTCAGGTCCTAAGGACTGGGTTAGGATTCCCAAAGGCTGTTCTCTCCTTTCATCAAGTACCAAGTGAAAGGTTTTTCTAGATTAGGTCGAGCTAATGCTGGAGTGGTGGTCAGTTTTGTTTTCAAAGTCTCAAAAGCTTGTGCTGCACTCTAGAGGGAGTGAGTCAGGGCCTTAAGTGGCAATTAATGGTTTCAGTCCCTCCTAAGCCTTGGGCTTAATTGGATATTGAAGGTGTTGGATGGGAATTATGGTTGGGGTGGCAGAAGTAGCTTGCCCAGGAATTCCCAGATCCCAAACAATTGGCTCAAGCCTCTCCCACACCTCTGAGGGAACATGGGGAGGTCTGGTAAACAGAGGGAAAGGGGAGTTATGAGATTTAACTAGAGAAAAATGGCTTCCCAATTTCACCATTAGGCTCCTTCCCAACAAGGGGGCAGGGCCAAAGAAGGAGTGTTCAAACAACAGATGCTTGATGCCCATGACCCGATGGGTTGAGGGGTATGTAGGGCCAGAGCAGTTAGTTAAAACAAGAGAACATAGCCGTGATAAAGTGAGTAACTTACCTTCAGCCTCAATTTTGCCCAGGGCTCCACGAGAGAGGTGGAGAAAGTGGGAGCACTGCCAGGCCCCAGGCTTTCTCCTTCCGAGTCTTGAGAAGACTGGAGGATAGGGTACTAGGAGGAGGCTCTACCACTTTTCCAACCTCGGGGACAATCCTTCTTCCAGTGTCCCTCCTGGTAACATGCTGGGCATGATCCTGGAGGCTTCCTTCAGGGGGATGCCCTAGAGGGGCACTCCTTGGACCAGCGACCTTCCTTGTGGCATTGAAAGCAGGTTTCCCCACTGCCTAAGTCGCAGGGCTTCCTCCAAGGGGGCCCCCTGGAGGGGCGCTCCTTGGGTCTTTTCCTGGCCATGGTAGCAGCCAAGAATTGAGCGCGTTCTCTGTCTCTAGCTCTTTCTCTGCGTTTTCTTTCCTCTGCTGTAACCAGGTCTCTATTGTTGAAAACTCTGAAAGCCACGTCCAGTAAATGGGCCTGAGGTGTTTGGGGTCCCATTGCCAATTTCTGCAGTTTCCTCCTAATGTCTGGGGCAGACTGATTAATGAAATACGTGTTAAGTATTGCCACCCCTTCAATAGAATCAGGATCCAAATTTGTATACTTCTTAATAGCGTCTACTAGCTGGGCTTGGAAAAGAGCAGGGTTTTCCTTTGCTCCCTGAGCAATCTCATTAGTTCTTGAAAATGTATTTGCTTTTGAAATGCAGTTCTTAGGCCTTCTAACAGGCAAATTATCATATGGTCTCTCTTTCCCTTATCTTCACTGTTTTGCTAATCCCATCCTGGTCACTAGTGGGTACAGCAGCTGTACCTGGGGGATATTTTATGGGGTTATTGCTAGCCAAACGATCTCCCAATTTTTGGCCGTGTTCTCAGATCCTCCCCCTCTTCTCAGTGGTACAACAGGTAGAGAAAAGGATATACAAATCATACCAAAAAAGTTCAAATAGTAGGGACAGATTCCTAAAACCCTCAGTAAACTTAGTAGGATCTTCTGAGTATCTCCCCAGTTTTTCTTTAATTTGAATGAGATCTGAAATGGAGAATGGAACATGCACTCTCCTTGTTCAGGTAGGGGAGGCAGGCACTTCCCTCAGGGGAAAAAGCCTTGAAGGCACTGTGGGACCTGGAGCTTAGGGAGAGATATAGGAAGTCCCGCTTCTGATGAGGGAGGGGCTGGGGGGTGCCGGCTGACCTAGATTAGACTGCAAGGCCAGGGCATCTGGCTGGCAAGGGAGAAGATCAGGTGGTACCTGAGGAGGGGTAGGGGTCAGAGAGGGAGATACCAAAGAGACCTGAGTGGGAGCCACCTCATAGAGAGGGGCTAGGGGAGGAGGTACTGCCGTGGGGGCAGGACCTGAGGCTGGAACCTAAGTAGGAGTTGCCTACTCGGGTCACTTCCCAACAAGGGGGCAGGGCCAGAGAAGGAGTGTTCAAACAACAGATCCTTGATGCCCATGACTCAATGGGTTGAGGGGTATGTAGGGCCAGAGCAGTTAGTTAAAACAAGAGAACATAGCGGTGATATAGTGGGTAACCTTACCTTCAGCCTCAATTTTGCCCAGGGTTCCACAAGAGAGGTGGAGAAAGTGGGAGCACTGCCATGCCCCAAGCCCAAGTCAGGGGTAGGGCCTATGGTGGTAGATACTGCAAGGCCTGAAATAGGGGCAGGCCATGAGGCCAGAACTTGAGTAGGGATCCCTTCAGGGAAGGGGCCACAGAGGGAGGCACCTCAAGCAGATGCTTGGCTGGGACCTGAGCAGGGGTCACCAAGGGGGGAGGGGCCATGGGAAGAGATTCAGGGTAGGAGATTTGGACTGTGAAGGAGGCAGGAAAAGAGAGGAAATGCAATACAGGAAACCAAGGGAAGGAGGAGATGCCCACGGAAGGGGGAGCACAGGAAACAAGGGTGCTCCAGGGAGGATGGGGAACAGGAGGGGCTGGGGCTGAAGCCCTGAGGGCCATAAGGAGGGGGTTATCCAAAATGTCCTGTTGACCCCCATTGCCCCTTTGTGGGGGGGCTCTAGCTATGAGCATCTTAGAATCTTCTGAGAACAGGGTTCCGAGAGAGCTCCACGAAGGTCATTATGCAAAGAATTTCCGTCCATTTTCTTTCTCGCTGACAATATAATTCTAACTGTAAGAGTATTATATTGTAAAGTCCAAAAATAGGCCACTCTTCATGGCCTTCTAGGTGATATTGTGGCCAAGCAGTATTGCAAAGGTATACCAGCTTTTTCTTTTTAAGTCTTTAGAGAACTTAAATTTTTTCCAATTTTGTAGAAGACAGACCAAGGGTGAATTTTTGGGGACTGAGGAGGTTTGACCCATTGTGGGCTGGGGGGCTGGACAAGTCCCTTCCTCTGCAAGGAAGATCTGGGAGTAAGCCTCAAAAAGGAATAAAAGAAGACAGGAAAAAATAAACATAAAAAGGTACCTGGGGTTTTCCCATTCCCTATCACTGCTTGGAGAGCGAGAAGAGGATTGGGATAAGAAGAGGCTTACCTTCCAGTCTTGGCTGGAAAAGAACTTGAGATGAGAAGTATTCTCGGTAAGGGAACCAAAAAAAAATGAAGAGGTTTAATCAAAATGATGATGGTAGGGAACCATAAGTTTCTAGGGGTGCTTGAGACCCCAAAATACGGACATGTGGGGTCCTGCCTAAAGAACTTGACTCAAGCCTTCTCAGCCAAAGTAAAAAGACAAAGTTTATTAGGGATTCACCATAATGGGTTGCCTTAAGAAATCCCTCCCTTAGCGACGCCTATTTTCACAAGGGGGCCAGATTCAAAGATTGACTCTAAGCCTATTTTTTCTTAAAAATACTTTAAAAAAAAAAAGATATGGCTTTCTACGAGAAGGTGTGTATACATATTATACAGATAATATATGTGTGTGTGTGTGTGTATTGGCAGAACTATTTGAAAATTAATTTGATGTAAAAACAGAAGACATCAGTATGAAAAGATAGATTTTGTTTTGTTTTGCTTTTTATTTAATATATTTAGTTTTCAGCATTGATTTTCACAAGAGTTTGAATTACAAATTTTCTCCCAATTTCTACCCTCCCCCCCACTCCAAGATGGCATATATTCTGGTTGCCCTGTTCCCCAGTCAGCCCTCCCTTCTGTCCCCCCACTCCCCTCCCATCCCCTTTTCCCTTCCTTTCTTGTAGGGCAAGATAAATTTCTATGCCCCGTTGCCTGTGTATCTTATTTTCTAGTTGCATGCAAAAACTTTTTCTTTTTTTGTTTTTGAACATCTGTTTTTAAAACTTTGAA
>JAQQSZ010011229.1:0-12304 GCA_028646595.1 Phalanger gymnotis | reverse complement strand
AAAGGGGGATAGGTTAGGAAGAAGCAAAATATAGTTAGTCTTTCACAACATGAGTATTGTGGAAGGGTTATACATAATGATATGCATGGGGCCCATGTTGAATTGCTTGACTTCTTAGGGAGGGTGGATGGGAAGGGAACAGGGGAGAGAGGAAGGGAAAGGGGGATGGGAGGGGAATGGGGCGACGGAGGGGAGGGAGGACTGGGGAACAGGGCAACCAGAATGTACGCCATCTTGGAGTGGGGGGGGGAGGAAATGGGGAGAAAATTTGTAATTCAAACGCCTGTGAAAATCAATGCTGAAAACCAAACATGTCAAAAATAAATTTAAAAAAAAAAGTTTAATATAAGAGGTTATAAACTTCCAGGTTTTGTAGCAGCAGTACTGGGATCCCTATTTGTACAATAAGTTGGGAAAAGCCTGAAAGTTGAAGTTTTACTGAAAGAAAGGGAACAGTGGAGTCAGAAACTAGCTAACCTCTGAACCTGGCTTTTAAAGTCAGTAATTTTTAACAATTGGCTTTTAGGATAGTCTTTTAAAAATTAAGATTTGATTGTCAGGTCCAGGTAGAAGCTATAAAAAGAAAAGGTATTTGTCAGAAACTGTTATTATTGTCAAGTTGTGATACCATGGTGAGTCAGCCTCCCTGGACCTGGCCCTGACCTCCCCTCCTGTTGCCCCCCCCTCCACCTGCCCTTCTTGTGCTGACTTCCTCCTTCATGAGCCCACCGAGTCAGCTTCTGCCAGCCCCCACCTGGACTGCCTTTTTTCCATAGTTCTGAGGTTTGGGCCAAATCTAACCCTCCTGGCTCCTAGCCACAGCCTCTCCAGTTTCTATTTTCAGTATCCCATACCTTCTGAAGCCCACAGGGGCATAGCTCTCTGCTTTTCTCTCTTCCAGTGGCCCTCCCCCAGGACCCAGAACTGCTTTTCTAGCCTCCAGACAGATTTGTTCTCTTTCCTCAGCAGCTCTCCATATTTCCCGCCTCAAGGAGGCTGGCATCCTTGTCCTGTGCCGGTCCCCTTGGAACACCCCTCTGCTTCCTGTTAAAAAGCCTGGCACTTCTGACTTGGCCAGTGCAAGATCTTCAGGAGGTCAATAAGCCATCTTTACACCCTCCTCAGCCTCTTGCCACCCACCTACACTGTGTACACTGTCTTGGACCTTAAGGACTCTTTCTTCTCCATTCCTTTGGCTCCTGCAAGCCAGCCCCTTTTCACTTTTACCTGAGTCAACCCTTCATCAGGCTTCTCTGGCCAGCTGACCTGAACAAGGTTGCCTCAGGGTTTCAAAAATTCCCCCACCCTCTTTAATGAAGCCCTCCACCTGAATCTCTTGCCTTTCCAGGAATCTAACCCTTCTTGCTCTCTCATTCAGTATGCTAATGATCTCTTGTTAGCTACATCCACTGAGGGTGGTTGCTTTCAAGCTACTCACTCTCTCCTGTCTCTTTTTAATTCCTTTGGCTACTGAGCAGATCTGTTGCACCTCTGTTTCTTACCTTGGGTACTGCCTTGAGGCCAGAAATCAATCTCTCTCTCTCTCTCTCTCTCTCTCTCTCTCTCTCTCTCTCTCTCTCTCTCTTTCTCTCTCTCAAGTTCGTATCCAGGCCATCTGTAGTAGGAAGGCCAAATTTATGATCTCAAAAAGGATCATATACATATCTGAATGGCTCGAAATCGCAAGGTATATAGAATTCTCTAAGTAGAGGGCATCAGAACATTTATTTAGGGCCCACAGTGACAGATTCATGAACCAGCCTCCCCATTCCAATATTGTGATCACAAGCCTCCAGGCCCAATAAGCCCGCCTCACAAGAGTAGCCAGGAGGCCACAGAAAAACAAGATGGCATAAATCATATTCACTGGCCTCAAGTCCTCGCTAAAACTCCTGGGTCCACACACGGGTCGGCTCTGCTTTGGCTTCAGCTGTAGTTTCTCGCCCCAACTTGAAGCCAAGCCTCTGGCGTTCTCAAGCCCCACCTCAACGACCAGAGACCATCAGTTCCTGAGTTGGCCCCTCTTAAGTCATTAATCTATGCCCACACAGGTTTCACACCTGATAGGGCTTTGGGCCTGGGGCTTAGCACTTAACAGGTGAAAGTACTTTCAAGGTAAACAAAAGCCAAAACTCCTGAAGTGCCTTTCACTCAAAGTAAACAAAATAAACAAAAGCCAAACTCCTCAAGGACACCCGTTGAACTAAGCCCATTTTGCCTTACTGGCACACCATCCTAAACATTCCCGTTCCTACTACCAAGAAGCAGGTCTGTGAACTGCTGGATCTTTGGGTTTGCTGACCTTGCTAAACCCCTTTACTCTTCTACTGCTGGGTCTGGCCCTCTAGTCTGGGCCCTAGCACAACAAAAACTCCTTTGACTCCCTTAAAAGGGCCCTTGCCTCTACCCCTGAGCTTGCTCTCCCTGACATCACTAAGCCCTTTCATCTTTTTGTGGCAGATCAGCCCCCACCCTACCCTTTCTAAGTCTTCTGCCCTTAACCCTGCCATACTCCTTCCTGACTCCAACGATTTTTCTGTCTATTTACAAAGAACGGGCCCCCTCAAATTTTCCTGTAGGACAGTCAGAGGCAAGGGGGAGATCTTAACCCTCCTGGACTCTGTTTGGCTCCCCTCTCAAGTTTCTCTTGTCCACTGTCCGGGCCATCAACTCGGTGACTCCCCTGAAGCAATTGGCAACTGGGTAGCAGGCAGCGTCCCTCTAGGAAGCTGCCCCCCTTCTTCTTTTTCAGACCCACTCCCCTCTGTGAATGGAACCAACCATGGCTCACCCTTGGGGATGTACAGGGAACAGGCCTTTGCCTTATGTCATCTAACACCACTTTATCCAGTTCTCAGTACGGCTCCATTTGCAAACAAACTCAGAAGATTCAGGCCTTCAGCTCAGACTACTTCCCAGCCCCTCCAGGAACCTGGTGGGTGTGTCACAATGGCCTTACCCAGTATGTCTCTGCTACTGTGTTCCTCAGACACCAACAACACCTGGAGGGCCCCATGTGCGTCTTGGTGGCCATAATTCCCTGGCTTTCCCTCCTCCCAGGTGAGGAAGGCTAGCACTATTTTTCCCCCAAAGGGCAATTGAGCCAAAGGCGAGCAATACCACTCCTCATCCCCATCTTAGTGGGCCTGGGGCTTGTGGGCTCCACCACCACTAGAATGGCAGCTCTAGTCAAAGGGGATCTCAACTATAAGGCCTTAAGCACACAGGTAAATGCTGACCTCTCCCACATAGAGCAGTCCATCTGAGTCCTAGAAAAACAAGTGGACTCATTGGTGGAAATGGCCGTCCAGAACTGCAGAGGCCTTGACCTTTTTCTCAAGCAGGGTGGCCTATGCATCGCCCTGGAAGAGGCTTGTTGTTTCTATGCTAACAACTGTGGGGTGGTGTGGGAAAGCCTGAGGTTGGTACGCCAAAATATTGCCAATAGACAAAGGGAGCTGGAAAACCCTGAGAACTGGTATCAGTCCCTGTTCCATAGATCCTCTTGGCTCACTACCCTGGTGATGACCCTGGCTGGCCCCCTCCTCCTCTTCATTATAGTTCTGGTTGTGGGCCCCTGCCTCATTAATTGTTTTCTGCAATTTGTCAAGTCCCGAATAAACTCTGTTAAACTATTATTGATTAGAGATCTCCATTATCGATTTGCAAATCCCAGTCTCCCTGATTCTTGTGACAGATCCCCTGAGAATGTGTCAAAGAATTGATACACTATGAAAAAAGTGGGGAATGTTATGCCCTGTGCCCCTCCAATTTCTCCATCTTGCCCCAGCTCACCCCACTGTTTTTACCCCCATCTCCATAGATCCCACTGTTTGTGTTCTCTTCTCTACGGAAATAATCCTGCCTCAGCTTGTCCCACTGTTTGTGTCCCCATTTCCATGGAAATCTAATTGTGTTCTTTCCCTTTAAATACTCTTTCTCTTCCCCAACTTGGGGCTGTTCCATTTGACTAATTACTCAAAACAGTCGTTCGCTTGAATAAATCCACATCTAAATTTATATCCAAGTCTTGCTCGCTTTTTTTTCGGCACAACAATACAAGCTTGTTGACTAGAGTGGTTTTGATTGCAAAACCTATACCAGCTTCATAGCACTCCACATTCACTGCTGCCACTCCAGAAAAATACGTATCCAGTTCCTACTTTAGTAAGCTGGCTTTCATTTGCTAGCCTGTTTCACTCAGGGCTGCTATTTGGATGTGATACCTGCTGAGTTCTCTCACAACAAGAGCTATTCATCTTTTAAGTCTCCTGGATTTTGTGTTGTCTATAAGGTACATTCCATGTACCAGTGGTGAGCAGAATCATCTTTGCAGAAGTTTTCATACATTATTTTTTTCATTTTGACCACAGAGTGGAATCTCTACCTGCCACAGTAATCAGGCCAGGTTTAGGTAAGCAGACAATTTCTAAGACACTTTTCTAGCCCATTCCTCACACCAGGAGGTGAGTAGTGCAATCCTTAAAAGGCTGCTAAGACACCCAGTCGACTACCAAATCCCACTGCAGCTTCTAGTTGTGGAATTCCAGATTCCAGGCTGCCTTAGACACCTGTGTACAGGATTATCACACAGCTCCCCATATATCTGCACCTGCTGCTTTATCACTTGCCTGTTGTCGCAGGACTTTGAGATAAAAATGGTAAAATGGCAAGGATGATGTCTTTTGATTCGTGCATAAATTATATTTAAGTGAGGGAGAGTTGCACAGTCATTAGCCTCACTTTCTTTTCCAGAGTTGTCACTGTCCAGTAGCAGGACAGAGTCAAGATAACTGGAGATGGCTCAAGATGCACTGGATGACCTTGGCATCTTCTATGTCTAACCAAGTTCTAAGCACTCCATAGTTCCTGCTTCAGCTGCCTTCATGGCCATTGGAACAAATTATTCTCATATACTTGGGGTAGACAGCCCTCTAACTCACCAACATGTTTGAGATTCATTGGTTACACTCAACCTGGTTTAACCCATCTGCTAACATATTTGCCTGGGCATGGCCACTGTGCATGCTACAGCTTCTCAGAGTCACAGGTGAGATTTAGATGGATCAGGTGGACACTAAAGGTGGAAAGCAGCCTTGAAAACAGCTTGGCAACCCTCACACCAAGGGTATTAGTCTTCTCTGAACACACCCTACACTACACCCCAGTGTAAAGCCAATCAGTAAGTGAAAAGATCTTTCCCACCCATTGAATAGGCTTCAGGTGGGGTAAGCAAAGGGAGGTCTGATTAGAGACAAGCCCACACCCTTTCACTGATTAAGTGTGAGGTCCCAGGCTAGTTAGCAAACTAGTTTGCTAGTTTGAGAGTCATGAAGCCCTTAGGGCCCTAAGGGAAGTTGCTGAGACCACAGCCAATGGTATGTGTCTGAGTTCTAGTCAATCAGATGATGTCTAAGGACTGCATAAAAAAGAGAGAACAGAACTTGGAAACAGCAGAAACTGAGGACTAGGAGGAGGAGAAACTGAGGACTGAGGACTGAGGACTGAGAGCAGTACTGGACACAATGGGAGCCAGAAGCAGAGAGTGGAGAGCAGCAGGATTCAGAAGCCAAGGGCCAACTTTCAGAGTGGAGAGCAGAGAGTGCTGAACACAAGAGGGAGTTGCAGAACTGGGAGTCAGCAGAGTTTCAGGAGAGAGTGCTGAGCAGGCAGTTAGTGAGTGATATTCTTATAGGAGGGCCCTAGCATTGAGGGGAAGCACAAGTATGGTTTGGCTTGCTGCTATAATATTTTGTTATAATCTCTTTGTTGCTATAGTGAGGTGAGCTTATTGATTTGGGAATGCTATTGCCACAATATCAAACTGGGGGCATTGGTTCTTGAGTCTGGTCCTTTAGAATCTAAATAAATGTTATACTTCCTCTGCCTTCTACCTAGACAACTCATTATAATTTGCTGTTCCAAGTCATTCAGGCATGCTCATGGTCCTCTCCAAGGTCATGAATTTTGCCTTACTGATATAACCAGGCACCATAGTATGTGTCAGAGGAAAAATTTAAATCCCAGTCTACAGAGCTTCAGTTCCATTATGCCACATTGCATGTTCTGCCATAGATTAATGTCCACATATTGCTCTAGAGACTATCTAATATTTAAAGTGAACCAAGACATTAGAGAGCATGCACCCACTTAGGGTATAAAGACACTTTCAATTTCATGAGGCTCTTTGGACATGTGGTATGGTTTAGCAGACAGAGTCCTGAACAAATGAGTGGGTCGAAGAGAGAACTGATGAACTCTGAGTGTGGACTGAACTATATACTCTTTTCACTTACTTTATTTTCCCTTCTTTTTTAAAAATAATTTCACTAATATGGAAATATGTCTTATATGATATGACATGTATGATTGATATAATATTGCTTGCCTTCTCAATAGTGAGGAAGGCACTAGATAAAGGGAAAGACTTTGGAACTAAATTTTTTTAACAAATGTTAAATGAATGAAGAAACTTCTTGCAGGACTCAAGCTTATTTGATGTTCCTTTATTCATAAAATTATTTCTTAGTGGCTAGTAAACAACTTTAGAGAAAAAAAATGGCATTATTGTAAACGACACTTTAGGTTGCTTCTGAGTCTGAGAGCAAGAATTCTCTGCACAGTATGAATGGCAACAATATTATTCTGGCAGCTTCATTTGTGACAGAAATCTATTGGATAAAGAATCAAGACCAGAAAATTTTTTAAAACTCATCTAGCCTAGTTCTTCCATTTCACAGGTCAAGAAACTAAGACCGAAGAAAATTAATTTATTTGACATATTGACATAGCTTGTCAATGCAGGAACTGGTTTCCCTGTCTTTGGTTTATTCCCTTTGCCTTTGGCTTTAAAAAATGATATTTTAGTTTTTCTAATTATATGTGAAGACAATTTCAAATTCTCTCCCTTCTTTTGAGACAGCAAGCAATTTGATAGAGGTTACATATGTGCAATCATGCAAACCACTTTTTAATATTAATCATGTTATGAAAGAAAACATAGACAAAAAAACAAAGAAAATGAAAAATAGTATGCTTTGTTCTGCATTCAGATTCCAATGGTTCTTGTTCTGGAGGTGGATAACATTTTCCATTATGAGTCCTTTGGAATTATCTTGGATCATTGTACTGCTAAGAATGGCTAGATTATTCATGGTTGATCATCACTACAATATTTCTGTTACTATGTACGATGCTCTCCTGGTTCTACTCACTTCACTCAGCATCAGTTCACATAAGTCTTTCCAGGTTTTTCTCAGAGCATCACACTTATTTCTTATGGCATTATAGTATTCGACTACAATCATATACCACAACTTGTTCAGCCATTTCCCAATTGATGGGCATTCCCTCAATTTCCAATTCTTTGCCACCACAAAAAAAGAGTTGTTATAAATTTTTTTTATAAATAGGTGCTTTTCCTTTAAAAAAAAATCTCTTTGGGATACTGTTTTTTGCTTTCTAAAGGAAAGTCACAGTACTGTAGTCTCTTTTTATATGGAAACCCATAAGAATCCTTGATTGGCAGACCCATAGTCTATCTAAATATTAAGCTTTTAAAAAATCCCATAGGAAGAGTTTGGTTAATATTTTTAAAAACACATTTTTAATTCTTAAAAAAATAAATTTTAATTTTATTATATATCATACCTAAAGATATTTAATACATAACAGAATCATTGCTGTTTAATCCAATCATGTGTGTTATTCCCACACATGATGAGAAAACTCCTTTCTCAACTCCACTTGAAATCTCATCTTAGGATTACAAAGCTATTACAATGCACTGAGGCACAAGTGTGAATGTTGAATAATTCTAATCTTTATTTGAGATGATGGATATACCCATCTCCTCTTGTAATGACATATTTTTCCTGACTAAATGATAGTGTCTCAGGATTCTCATTATTTCTCTTTCCATTCCTTCCTTTTCCAACCAGAGTGAGAAATAAATCACTTGGCAGGAGGAAGGGGGGCAGAGAGAGAGACAGTTTGTCCTCCTTGATTCTTTGTTTTCTAAGTGCAGATCTTCCTACTGGTGAAACAGATGGAAAGAAGAACTTCCTTCAGTTGCTTTTCTCCTCCCTCTGATGACTTAAGGCCCATAGATGTGCTTTCCAAAATAGATTTGAGCAATATCTTGACCTAATTCAGTTCTTCTTACTTAAATGCTAAGTAATGAAATTTAACAATTAAAAAATTAAGTACCTGATAGATACAAGGTACTGGTAGTCTCAGAGATGGACAATAATATGCTTCTTGCCCTCAGAGATCTTACAATCTATTGTGATCATGGTGTATATATGAGTATGATACAAGATATGATAAGGGTAAAAGAGAGAGTTAGACAAAGAAATTTCTTTTATGGTCTTTACTTGAGGGGCAAGTATCATGGTTGTAGAACTGGCTACCTACTGGCCAAGACCCAGGGAATTGCTGGTGGATAGTTATAGCAGTAAGGCAAGGTTCATGACCTTGAGGATGACCAAGAACATGCCTAAATGGTTTGAATCTCGAAGTATAAGAAATTCTGTAGATAGAAGGCAGAAGACATGTAACATTTATTTAGACACGAGAGAATCCAATCCCAGGACTAATAATTCCAATTCCATATAGTAGCAATGATACTCCAAAACCAGTAAGCCCACCTCAATGTAGCAACAAGGAAATTATAACACAATGTTATAGCAAGAAGCCAAGCCATCCTGTAACCTCTCCTCACACCCCGCCCCCACCCGGGGCCTTCCTCTAAACAATCACTCAAGAATCCTTACTCTCCACTCAGCACTTTCTTCTGTGGCTCTGTAGCCTCCAAGTTCCTGTTCCTCCAATTCCTGTAGATCTCTACAGTCTCTCTTTCATCTCCACAACTTTCTCTGGTTCTGCACTCTCTTCTCTGCGGTCTCTCTTGATGCTGGCTCTTCCTCAATGTCTGCTGCCTCAGTGTCTTATGTCTGCTCCTGAATTCTGCCACTCTCTGTTCTGCTGCTCTCAGTTCTCCTGCTTTCAGTTCTGGGCTCTCTTTTTATATAGTCCTAGCCATCATCTGATTAACTAGAACTCATACCGTTGCACATACCATTGGTTCTGGTTTTAGCAACTCCCTTTAGGGCCCTGAGGGCTTCATGACTCTTGTGGTCTAACTACCAAAAGGGTGTGAGCCTGCACCCTCAAACCTAGTTAGTGAAAGGGTGTGGGTCTGCCTCTAATCAGGTTTCCCTTTGCTGGCCCCACCTGAGGCCTATTCAATGGGTGGGAAAGATCTTTCACTTTCTGATTGGCCTTAAAATGGTTTAACCTCCTTTAAACAAGTAGGTTTGATGATCAGAATCACAACCGAAAAATAAATTGTCACGTAAGGTTTGCTGACAACTTTTGCCAGAATATGGAGTTGTGAAAGATATGAAAGAAAACTCTCTCTTTATGAATTCACATCTGGACATTTATTTTCCTTGTTAGCCTCCTTGTCTAAGCTATCAATCTCTGAATTTTGCTGATTACACAGCCATATCAGTAAAATGTTGTCAAACCTGACTGCAAAATATATTTATCCTTGGTTTTTATTTCATTATATTTAAGTAATAGAGGATGTCTCAAAAGTCCTAGTGCAGTTTTAAGCTTTTATTGCTTTAAATTGTATGTGTACTAAATTGTACATGTACCTGTACTACTAATACATAATATACATTGTAACTGTACACAATAGAAACTTAAAAGAATGAGATAAAGAAAAAATGAAAATATTTAAAATTATTTGACTATTGAATTTATTAATGGTACTAAACATTTTTACTCTCACTAAAATATTATTAGTAGTAAGACCAATGAGATTAAATATGCTTCATTATTTTTTTAAATCATCACTTAACATTTTGTGATACAGAGATTCAAATAAGCATAACACAAGGTACAGTTGTATAAGATACAAGTGCACATAAAGTAAGGAGAAAAGAGAATCACTACAAATTGCTGTAATATAGTCTGAGCAGGAACGGATCTCATTCAGTTAGGAGAATCAGAAAGACTTCATGGAGGAGGTAACACTTGGGCAGGGTCTTGAAGGAAGGAAAGGCTCTCGATAAGTTCACCCTGGGGTCGGTTCTACTAGTTGACTTGATTAGAAGTTTGTAATTACTAGAATTCCTTCAGAAACTTATTTTTTTCCTAGCATGATTGTAAATTTCCATAAGAAATTACATATCTTGGATAATAGAAGGAAAAAATAGTTTGTAACTAAGTCTAGAATACCATATATTTATCACAATCTAATAGAGGCCCTTTGACCACTCTGTTTTAGAAAATATTTTGGAAAAGAGCATTTCCCCAATATCCCCTAAGTAAAAACTGAAGCAAATAATTCAATGTGTCCTCCATGAGTGAACTTTTTTCATTTTTTTGTGTTGGAGTTCCACAAAGGCAAAGCTTTCTATCTGTGCTTTGCTTTAAAAATATATTAATTATTGACATCCTTTTCCCTTTTCAAGTTCTTCTCTAGTTTTTTCGGCCCATTGAATTATTTGTTTACTTATAATCTGCCATACCTTAGGAGCCCCTCATTTCTTTTAACATAAGCAAAATATCCCATCATTTTGTAAAAATGAATTTCTCCTGCTTTAGTGATCTCTTTTGACTTGGTACTGGATACTCACTCCAAAAGAGTACAGGAACCTAAGATCATCTGGTAATAGATGTGTGCCACTAGTAGACAAGAGCTAACATATTGTTCAAGTCAGTCAGCCACAACAATCATCTCCTTCTCCCAGATCAATTTTACCCACTAATCACTTCTTCCACAAAAATCACATCTTCCCCAAGAATCATCTCCTCCACACCATCACCTCCTCCTCTGGAATCACCTCCTCCACAAGCATCATCTCCTCCCAAGAAATGACCTCCTCCAAATCTATTTATTTTCCAGAAATTAACAACTCTTGATGAATTGCTGTTTCCACGAGTGTTATCTGGTGTTAGGCATGAAAAACAACACAATAAAAGTCATAAAAGAAATATAGGAGGAATAACAAAAATAGTTATAACAATAATAGAATCCATGGTTTTCGGGATGCAAATCTTTTCAACATCAAAGCAGCATCAATAAGGACAGCATAGTCTTGCTACTGTTTCTCAAAATCTTTATAGTCATGTATTCCTGGATCTCTTTGTTCATAGCCAATATGTTTCCATTCCTTTTTGATTTCCCCATTTCACATTATTCAGAGATTCTCATCTTTGATAGAAGCATCTGAAAAACAAATTACAGGTAAATTAGATTTAGGTGGGAAAAGCTTTATCAAAGACACATAGGTTGTGTGAGCATCTGCATTCATAAATTTCTTCAAAAGTTATTTTTTCAATCAAGCAAGCAAGCAACATTTGCTTTCCACTTCTATGTCCATCACTGCTAAGTGCTCAATCTACAATGAAGAAGGAGATTCAGTCCTTGTCTTTCACAAGAAAACATGCACAAATATAAGTGGAGACAAAATACATACATTAGATTCAAAGATATCTTAGGGGAAGACTGTAGGTAAGTATCTGGTGGTGGACAACATTCTGGTTGGAGTAGAATAGAAACCAGAAAAGTTTTCAAGCAGAAGATGTCATTTGATCCAAGACTTAAAGGCAAACCAGGGATTCCAAGACAAGAAAGTAAGGAGGGAATCCATTCCAGATATTGGGCACGACTAGTGCAAAAGGCACAGAAATGGGAGGTGGAATGTGAAGTGTGAGGATTAGCAAGAAAGACAGTATTGCTGGATTGTAAACTGCACTGAGGATATTAATGAGTAATGACCCGGTAAGATACGATGCACTATAGGTTATGAAGAACTTTAAATACAAAAGGACAAGATGATTTTAAGATGGAAGAGTAGTAGGCAATTTTTCCCTGATCCTTCACATTCCCCTACACGATGACCCATAAAGTGTATGCACCAAGCTGAATACATATAAATGAGGAGTACAAAGAAGAATTTATACCACGGAGGGGAAAATGAGGGCAAATGGGAAAAAACTTGAACCTCAATCTCATCTAAACTAATTCTAGGAGGGAAGAACATACATTCACACACAGTTAGGTACAGAAATTCATCATACCCAATAGGGACATTGGAGGTGAAAGTGTTAACAGAAAGAGGAGAGGATAAAAGGGCTGATAGGGGGGCGGAGCCAAGATGGCGGCTGGGAAGCAGTGACTGCCGTGAGCTCCCCACCAAGTCCCTCCAAAAACTGATAAAACAATGGCTCTGAACCAATTCTAGAGCTGCAGAACCCACAAAGTGGCAGAGGGAAGCAGGGCCCCAGC
>JAQQSZ010011228.1:0-12304 GCA_028646595.1 Phalanger gymnotis | reverse complement strand
AGTGCAGCTGAGACTGTTACCAAAGGAGGTATTATGCTTCCAGAAAAATCTCAAGGAAAAGTATTACATGCAACGGTAGTAGCTGTTGGATCAGGATCTAAAGGAAAGAGTGGAGAAATTCAACCAGTTAGTGTGAAAGTGGGAGATAAAGTTCTTCTTCCAGAATATGGTGGAACCAAAGTGGTTATAGAAGACAAGGACTGTTTCTTATTTAGAGATAGTGACATTCTGGGGAAATATGTGGACTGAAATCACTAATGAAATGGCGTCGTGAAAGTTGCCCATTCCACTGAAGTTCTGAAATCTTTTGTTTCATCGTGTAAATAATTTCCAGGTCTCTTGTTTTATAATAAATGGATATCTTGTGTCTCTAAAATCTAATTTCTCTGCATCGATATGAACGTTTCCAAATAAAAAGATGTAAAAATGAAAAAAAAAAGTGAAGGTCATAGAAAAAATAAGATACAATTAAATTTTTTGAGGGGGGAAGGCAGGGCAATTGGGGTTAAATGACTTGCCCAAGGTCATACAGCTAGTAAATGTGTCAGGTGTCGGAGGCTGAATTTGAACTCAGGTTCTCCAGACTTCAGGGCCGGTGCTCTACTCACTGTGCCACCTAGCTGCCCCATAATTAAAACTTTTTAGGAAAAGGAGAAGAAAGCCAGACATAGTCCAACATGCACCCTAGATTTGAGAACAGATTTCAAAGGGTTCTGAGGAACAATAGGTAAGATGTCATAAACTAAAAGTCTATAGGAGAAGTGGAAAAGACAGAGATGTGGGTTGGACCGTAGCAATAAGAACTACTAACATTTATATAGTTCTATTTATAGTAGTTTGCAAAGTGCTTTACAAATATTATCCTATCTGAGCCTCAAAAAGTCCCTGTGAAGTAGGGGCTACTATTATGCCCATTTTACAGATGAGGACACTGAAGAGCAGAGAGATGATGTGATTTGCCCATGGTCACACAGCTAGGTAAGTGTCTGAGGGAGAATTAGAACACAGGACTTCCTGACTCCAAGTCCAGTGTTCTTTACCTCATATTACAATACTGCTGCACAATAAGATAGATGGTGGTACGAACTAAACCCTCAGAGGGATAGCTAGCCCCCTGGACGAGAGAATCTTCATCGAAGAAGATCCTGACTAACAGCTAAACATTAGCACGAATCTAATAAGATAGAATTTAATAGGGCTAAATGTTAAAATGTACTTTACTGAGATACATGCAAGGGGTTGAAACTAGTTGCACATATACACAGTCAATGCACACATGTACACATACATCCATACACTGTCCACAACACTTTCTGTGCTAACATACTCCAATTAGCAAATGAATTTGTAATCTCATTGAGAAAGATATCCTCTCCAATGATATGGATCATAGGATCATTGATTCAGAGCTGGAAGGAACCCTGTCAATTTACAGATGAGGCAACTGAGGCTCAGAATGTTTAAGTGACTTAAAGTCGCCCAGCTAGTAAGCATCAGAGGCAGGATCTGAAATCAGGTTTTCATGACCCCAAGTCCAGCACTCCATCGGCATTACTTATAATGCCCATGATACATTGCAACCCATCCACAGGGTTAACACAGTCCACAAAAACAACAGTAACCAATATTTCTGTCCCACTTAAAGGCTCGGAAAGCTCTTTACATGCCTTATCACAGTAAGTCCTCACAACACTCCTGGGAGGCAGGTGTTCTTATTATCTCCACTTTACAGATCTATATTTAAGGAAAATGATTTTGGCAGCTCAGTGGAGGACAGAGGGGAGAGACTTGAGGCAGGGAGGTCAATTAGGAGGCCACTGCAATGTTTGGGCCTGGAATGTCTGGGGTAGCTGTATGAGTAGAGAGGAGGATATTCAGGAGATGTTGTTGAGGTAGAAACAATCAGATTAGGCAAATTTTCAGACAAATGGAATGAAAAAAAGTGAGGAGTTGCAGATGACACAGAGATTATGAGAACCTGGATGACTGAAAGAATAAGGAAGTTTGGAAGAGCAGAAAATGGGGGGGGGGTGGAAGTAACATAATAATATCTGGGATCTGTCACTACCCATTTCTATTTGCTTATCCTGTGACTCACCAGGCACTACCCTAGAGTAGAGAATCCTAGAAGGGCACTGGTTGGAGCCATGAGGTGATCTAGGGATCATGGGTGGGTATGTGGGAATAGGTGAATTTGCCCAATGGAGCCTGCACAGCTACTGCTCTGGGTGCCAGGTTGGGGCTGAAGTTAGGAGCTTACGCAGCAGAGAGAGGGGGAAGAGTAGAGTGGTATTAGGCTAGAAAGGCACGTAGGATTCTACTGGAACAAAAAGTCTCAGGATTGGCTATTCCTCTTGGGATCATGCCATATCTTCCGCTTTGGGAGCCACAGCTCTAAAACAGGAAAACATAGAACTTCGAAAAAGCCCTGCTTATAATGAAATTAGAATGAAAACAGTATACGTAAAGTATTTGGACCAATACAGGAAATAAATGTGAATGCCTTCTAAGTCAATTATCTTTTAGCAAATTTCATTTATAAGAAAAACGCTGTTCCTTATTTCATTTTTTTAAATACCTTCTCATAAACAAATACCTGAGATGAGGTATGCCATAGGGGATAGGGACTGGTCCAGAAGGTCTGGATTGAACTCTTGCCACTGAAGTATACTAGCTCTGTGACCATGGGCAAGTTGCTTAGCCTCTAGGTGTTCCAGACTGGAAGTAACAGACAGACTTACATCATAGGAGAGGATTTTCACACTAGGAGTTCCCTACACTCTTGAAATCACAAGTCCAGACATAAAAATGATGTACAGATTAAAATAAGGCAGTAGGTATAGAGGAAAGATATCCTGATGAGTGGCTGAGAGACCTTGGACAAGTCACTTTTCTTCCCTAGATCTCAGTTTCCTTATCTGTTAAACTAAGGGGTTGAGACAGATTATCTGTAAGGTCACCTTCTGCTCTAATATTCTTTTTTTTGGTCCAGCTCTACAATTGGCCTGGGGGCCCCTGGGGACTCACAGTATAAAACTCCCTCCACTTGTTTGTCATTGTTACCTAGGCTTTCAAGCAAACCTGGGTCAGTCTGCAAACAAGAGGCAGAGTAGAAGCCAAGGCTTCTTGGGAGACAGACAGACAGGGGGGTTCCAGAGATTTAGAGACCAGAAATATTCCAGGAAGGAAAGACTTGGAAAGCTGCAAATATACAGGGGAAGCTGTTGTCTGACCGTTTGCAAAATCATGTCTCCTGTTGTGTGACCAGCAACACATCGGACACACCAAGCTCGCTGGGGAACTCGATTACGTCCCTGACAGCCTTGGAGAGTGTCCCAGGACACTGAGATGGGAAGCTGCTCGGTGCTAGCCACATAACTCATTCGTGGACTTGAACGCAGGTCTTCCTGCTCTCTGGCCAAAGCAAGAGACTGCTGCTAAGTTTTCTCTGATATTCTCCAGTGCCCAAGCCATGTAAAATCCAAGATAAGTGCCCTTAGAAGGTCCCTTCTAGCTCTGAATCCCTGCAGAACACTTTATATACATCAATTGGAGTCACACGACTGTGTGAAGTAGGGATTACGGGTATAGTACCCTCATGTTACAGATGAGGAAACTGAAGGGAATTTCCCAAAATAAGTGACCAAAGCGGGATCTGAACCCTGGTCTTCTTGACACCGTCTGGGCCTCGGTGCCCTCCTCTAGAAAATGAAGGAGTTGGACTAGATGTTCTCTGAGTTCCTTTCCAACTGAGTCTACGATTCGTTTTTATCATAAGTAACAGTTTAGACATAACTAATTATTATGCCTTATTCATACATTAGCTTATTTTTTGCCTGTAAATCATCGTGCGTGGTGAAGTTCAAAACTTTGACTGTGTTAAATATACAGGATGCTATTTGGAATATCAGATGACGGCCTTTTTATAACTAGTGATCTTGCTTAGTAACACAAAGTAGTCATATTTCTCTGTGGGCATATTGACTCATAGACCATGTCTACACGAGGTAAACAACATGTCTCCAGCTGCTGAGAACCACCGGAGATAATTTGCAGGTCTGCATCCTAATGAGCCAATCATCTCCAACCAACTGAAACAGTCTGTAGGAAGGCGTTGTATTTTTCTGCTTTCAGTCCTTAAAAAAAATTTAATGGTGATCAGCAAGCCCCGAATGAAGGATGGGTTTTCCCCCTATGTTATTGATTTGCATGCGCTCACATGGCAATTAGGGCCAAATCAGGACTGGATGGTCTCGCTGCATTTCAGACAAATGTTTCCATATGGAAAGGCTGTCTCCCATTTCCTCCATTTGCTCCCTTCCATGTGATCATATTCTTCATTTGGACCTTTTCAAAGTTAATCTTAAAATGACACTAAAATGCCAGCATTCAGATCAGAATGTCTAATCTTGGTTCTGGGACCTTCCCAATACAGCAGTAGAGAGGCGGGGGCCAACAAAAGCCAATTGGCACATATGCTGCCAATCCCAGTCACTTTGGCATGCAGTTTCATTTTACTTAACTGACTTTGTTATAAATGAGGGTTCTGAAGAAGGGAGGATGCAGGATATTGGCCAGTACTAGTGGTGCCCAAAACAAAAGCTACCAATAAAACTTTTTTTTGATGAGGAAAAAAAATGCTGTTAAGCTTGTCATTAGAACACAAGTGTAATACTTCTCTTAAGCTTTTTCCTTGACTTGGAATCATTTTGTCTCAGAAGTTCTAAGTCAGGCACGTGAATCCTCCACAGAAGTCATCGTTTGTGCAAATGGTGTAGACGTTCATTCTCTTGCCAGCCCGACAGGCCCAGAATAAGGCATATCAGCTTTGGGAAATGTTTTCTCAATCAGATTGTGTATGAAAGTCATGGAATCACAAAATATCAGAGTTGAAAGGGATCTTGGAAACAATGGTCCAACCTGCACTGGAAAAAGAATCCTTTCCAGATCTTTCTCAACAAATGGCTATCTACCAATCAGTGGAAGACCCTCAAAGAAAGGGAATGCATTCCTTCCCCAAACAGCTCATTCCACTTTGTCTGCAAAATAATTGACCAAAAGTCACAGGGATGTTCTGAAGATCAAATGAGATGATGTATATAAAGCACTTTGAAAAACTTAAAGCATGACCAAAATGCCAGCTGTCATCCTCGTCCTCATCACTATTGACTACCCTGTTTTCCTGGATACCCTCTCCTCCCTAGGTCTTCATGGCTCTGCTGTGTTCTTGATGACTTCTCGCCTGTGTGATGACTCCTTCTCAGTCTCCTTTGCTAGATCTTCATCTATCTCCTACCTGCAAAACCCACTCCAGTCTCCCCAATTCTTAATGTTATAGAGGGCACCAACTGCAGCCTTAGTCCTCACTCTCCCCACATATCCAATCAATTGCCCAATACTGTTTCTATGTCCCCAATACCTCTCATAAAAAGAAAGCGTTCAGAGGTGGATGTGGGAATTTTAGTGGACCAAAAGATCAGTATGTGTGAGCAGTGTGATATGGCAGCCAAAAAAAGTTAATGCTACCTTGGACTGCAGCAGGAGGAGACATAACTTCCAGGCACAGGGAGGGGTAGTACCTTTGTCATGTGCCCTCATCAGAGCTCACCTGAAATGGAGGACATTAATAAGCTAGAGAGTATCTACAGGAGGACAACCAAGTTGGAGAAAGGCCTGGATCCCACATCATATAAGGAATAGTTGAAAGAATTGGGGATGTGTAGTTTGGAGGAAAGAAGATTCAGGAAACATAATAGCTGTCTAAGTATCTGAGGGATTACACTTCTTCTGTCTGGCCCCAGAGGGTGGAACCAGGAACACTTGATAAAAAATCCCTCCCCCACTCCAGCTCCTGATACAGATGCTCTCATTAGCCACTGCTATTCTGGGGCCAGTGGACATGGCTACCAGTGCTGATGAGACTTCCAAGTCTTCTGATCTTTTGAAGTTCACGAAGTCATAACATGGTCAATTCCACCTCCTTCACTTGCCTTTTCCCATTAGACCTTTTGTTTGGCCTTTTCGTGTCTTTATTTATTCCCAGCTGTATTGAGTGTATCCTACTGGTACAGTATTTCTGGTAACGTAGTTATTGGCACTTTCTCCCTCTCCCCAAGAGTGATTCCGTCTCTGGCCTGGATTCCTAAACTCCTGAATTTGGAGTCCTGTCCCACTAGACTGCTGGTTCTGGACAGTTTGCTATTTTATTATATAGCCCATTGGGATGTGATTGATTCTTCTTCAACCAATCACAAGATATTCCCTGGGTGACTGACACCTGCTTTCAGTCAATGGTCCAAAGCCCCTATGATCATTTCAAGTTGATTAAGGACTTCTTAATACCTATTTTACTTTTTTTATAAAAAAGTTTATTTATTTTTAATTTTCAACATTCACTTCCATAAGTTTTAAATTTTCTCTTCCTCTCTCCCCTCCCCCTCCCCAAGACGGCATGCAGTCTGATATAGGCTCTACATATACATTCCTATCAAACATATTTTCCCATTAGCCATGTTGCATAGAAGAATTAGAATGAACAGGAATAAGAATGAGAAAGAAAAATACAAAACAAAACGAAACAAAAAAACGGTCTGCTTCAATCTAAATTTAGACTCCTTATTTCTCTCTCCGGATGTGGATGACATTTTCTATCATGAGTTTTTTGGAATTTTTTCAGGTCCTTGTGTTGTCGAGAAGAGCCACGTCTATCAAAGTCAGTCATTGCACGCTGTGGCTGTCACCGTGTATGGTGTTATTCTGGTTCTGCTGACTTCACTCGGCATCAGATCATATAAATCTTTCTAGGTTTTTTCTGAAGTCTGCCTGTTCATCATTTCTTATAGCACAATATCATTCCATTACATTCATATACCACAACTTGTTCAGCCATTCCCCAATTGATGGGCATCTCTTCAATTTCCAGTTCCTAGTTTATTTTTAATTAAGTGACTCTACTGAAATGGCTCATTCTTCTGCGATTAATGGGTGGATATGGGCTCCCATCCTTACACCTGTATGTCTCTTCATTTAGAAATGTAAACTCCTTGAAGACATAGCAGATCACTTGGCAGACACTAGGTCCAGAATAAATGCTTTTGGATTGATTCATGAATCATCATCATTATTCCTTCCCTCTGTGCTATGGAGATCTCCATGAACACAACATTTGAGGTGACTATTAAGCTACAGACTTGTAGGCAGTAGATAGCATTCTATCTTTATATCTTTTTGAATAGATTCCATTTGGTCAAAATGTCCATCTTAAAAAAAATCACACACCAAGCCTCGCCCCCATCGATTCTCTTCTTTTTTCCTTCTCTCTTCTTCTTTTCTTCTGAATCCGATACATGTTCACCAGACAAATGCCTTCTAGCAGAACTCTCTGGTTTAGACAATGTACTCGATGGCAAGAAATTGAATGAATCACCTCGGATGTAAAATGAGAGAAACAGCATTTGTACTTTTCTCCCTTCCAATTCGTCTTGCATCCTCCATATGCATACGTATGGCAGCTGGCAGCCGCGCTAACAGTTGTAAATATTTGTATTCTCAACCTTCTTCCCACAGTTTTTACAACTTTTACAAGCCCCCATATTTGAATATCATGGAATCCCTCTGAGAATAGCTTCATCTTAAGTCTGCATATATGCAGTTGCAATAATGTGCTATCTACTGAGACCAATATCAGCAGCAGCATTTTCCTATAAACAGTTTTCAATGTTGCTCTGGAAATATATATTATGCGCTATTTTGCCATAAATTTGCTATTACTCACGATGAAATTTCCTAGTACCGCTCCACAACTGTTTAGAAAGTTAAACCCAAGACATTAAGCAGTTGTACAGGGAAGCTGATAGAGTTTTGGGTTTTTTTTCCTATGAAGATGAAACGTTTGAAAGATGACCCATGAACCAAGATTTTAAACGTGATTTTTCTGTTACGACTAAATGGACATTTATCAAATGCTTATTAAGATGGCTGGAGAACAAGAAGAAAAATGATGAATCCCTCATGAAGAAGGATTGTGGAGTTTTTGTTCTTCTTTTAACGAAGCAACATTTATCATGTTTCTCTGCCTGTACTGTGCCCCTGGTCCTGTTCAATTGATGCCTTTGAAGCTGAATTTTTTTGCTTACTCATCCTATCTATCACAGACGATGAATGAAATCAATACAGCAACAGGGGCAATGAGTTTACTGATATTTACATTTATTTTCTCCTGTTCTTTCTTTTCCCACTATAGTCGGTTACCATGCCACATACCTTCCCGATAACAGTACCATGCTCTCTGCTTATGGATGAGTCCACTGGAGTTGTCTGTCTTTCTTCCCCATTTGCAAATGAAATCCCCTAATAATACCAAACTATGTTGGAGAACAAACAGAAAAAAACCAGTACGGGGAGGTGGGAAGGGGAAAGATGGAGCCACTGCTAGTGGCTTACTGAAAACAAACTTGAATACACCAGAGTTTTAATAAACGATGATGCTCTATGAATCTATGATTCAATATTTAAAGGGCACATCAGTGCTTCCCAGACAGAAATCCTTTTAATAGTCTTAAGTCCAGAAGATCATAAACTTCAAGCTAGAAGGGATGCATAGAGATCATTTAGGACAGGGGTTCCTTACTTTTCTTTTGTGTCAGGGAACCCTTGGGAAGCTAGGTGACCCAGTGGATAGAATGCTGGGCCTGAAGACAGGAAGACTCATCTTTCTGAGTTCAACTCTGGCCTCAGACATCTACAAGCTGTGTGACCCATGGCAAATCACTTAATTCTCTTTGCCTCAGTTTCTTCATCTGTAAAATGATCTGGAGAAGGAAATGGCAAACCAGTATCTCTGCCAAGAAAACCTCAAATGGGGTCACAAAGAGTCGGACATGACTGAAAATGACTGAACAACAACATGGACCCTACTCAGAATCATGTTTTTAAATGGATAAAAGAAATGCGCAGAATCATGAAGGAAATGCAAGGTTAATGAAATAAGATAATGAACATGAAAGTTCAAGGATCCCCTGAAATCTATCCATGGACCCCTTGTGGACTCCGCATTAAGAACCCTGGATTTAGTCCAAACTACTCATTTTATAGAAGAGGAAAGTGAGGAGCAGAGAAGTGAAGCAATTTGCTTCTGTATGTTCACCACAATAGTTAAATGCTAGAGCTAAGACTCATTCTTTTCTCCAGGGTGAGGATGGCCAAGCATGATGTGGCAGAGTGGGACAGATGTGGTAGGGTCCCTCAGAAAGGAAGAGAGGGAAGCAGAGTAACATGAGAGAGGTCAGAAGATGCAGTAATACTATTAATTTCTCTGCCATAAAATTAATATACATGGATTTGGTTGTCTCCGTTAGCATTTTTCCAAATCAAAATAGACATTTTTTTTGCTCACTTTTGAAGTTAATCTTGTTCTGTTGACTTAAAAAGTTGTTTCCCACTTGGGAAGGCTCCTTATGCCCCTAAAACTTCGAAATGACTTCAATGCTTAGAGGAAAAATTAGCACATTGGACTCCTTAATTGAATTTAATATCTTGACAATTATAATTGCTGATATTAAAACCTTTTACAGGGAATAAGATAAATATGCATTATTAATTCACATTCAACTAATAAGCCAGAATGAACATAAATAGCAATTTTATATTGCTTCAATAACTTTTTAGGAAATGACTTTTAAAATCTAGAATGATGACATTATTGCATCTTTAAGGTCCTTAATCAGTGTCTTTGGTCTTACATCTGCATTATTCAGTGTCATCATGAAAATGACTCTGACCCATCTCTTGAAAATGTGCCAGTTCTCTCCAGCAAGAGTTTTCTATAGGGAAAAAAAGGCCATAAAGAAATGAATGGATACTCATATTTAAGTGGTTGAGTTTTATTTATTTGCCTTTTTTTTTTAAAGGGAGACCACTGATGGATTATCATAGAAAATGATCGGTCTCAAAGTCCTTCCTACGTAATTGTTCACAATATGTACCGGGGGGGGGGGCGGGGATCTCATTTTCACACATGTATATGTATATGTACCTATAGGTATACATATATACACACATGCATGCATACACATATTATATATACATATATTACATATAAACACATTATATATACATATATAATACATAAATATATAATATAAAAAGAGAGCATCTAGGTGGCACAGTGGATAGAGCGCTGGGCTTAGAATCAGGAAGACTCCTCTTCCTGAGTTTAAATCTGGTCTCACTTACAGCTAGTAAGTGTGACCCTGGGCAAGTCACTTAACCCTGTTTGCTTCAGTTTCTCATCTGTAAAATGAGCTGGAGAAGGAAATGGCAAACTACTTCAGTATCTTTGCCAAGAAAACTCTAAAATGAGGTCATAAAGAGTCAGACGTGACTGAAATGACTGAACAACAAATGTGAAATGAAGTTATGTAGAACAAAATAGTTTGTCTACAATAGAGTTGGAATTTTAGAGGGTCCATTTGTTAATTCATTTGATCAGGACAAGTTCCTATCCTGCTACAACACTTTTCTATTTAATGTTCTAGGGACTAATGCACAGGTCATTCATATTACCATACCAAAAAGTATACAGTGAGACTGGTCTGTCCTAAATATCAATTCTCTAAATGTGTTTAAAGCTTATGGTCCCTATTCTTCCTTGGCACAAATTAAGAATGTTACATTTATAGAGTCCAAATTACATTTTAACATCATTGGAGAAAATTTCAAGGAGATGAAGAAACTGTTTAATGTTCTTTTCGGTAGAGCCATATAACTTTGTATCACCTCTGAACATCAGGTGATTAATATAATGTTTAGGAACCACTTCCTCTTTGACTTGAAAGCCAAACTCAGTTCTATTCAGGAGTGAAGATAATGGATTTTCAGCAAGGCAGAACCATAACAGGCTTAAATTGTCGTATCAGTTGTTCCTTATGTTATTATGTTGGGTCTATCTTTTAAATGAAAAGTTTCTCACATGGACATAAAATATCCTAGGGTTATCATCATGCCTGCAGTTCTGTAATACATTTGCAGTACATAACTAAGCCATGAGTACAGAAGGGAGTCAAAGGCTTTCTGATAATCAATAAAAGTAGTGTTAAATAATTACCAAATTGTTAATGGGTTGCTATTTACTTCCCTGGAACTTTACGGCATACCATTTTTGTTTCTCAGCCAATATATTATTTTCTTACAAATATTTCTAGATTTTTTTGAGCATTACAAGATGTGAGCTCTTTGATTAAAAACACATAAATATATAATTGGCCTACATTTGTAGGGTTTGCTAGTATTCAATAAACTCCAGTGCCTCCTTATTACCTCTAGGATCTGATAGAAACTCCTCTGTTTGACATTTCAATCTTATCACAACCTGGCCCCTTCCTACCTGTCCAGTCTTTTTCCTTCTCCATGTATTCTACATGAAGCCTTTCTTGATCTCCTGTAGTAGGAAGGCCGAATTTATGATCTCAAATACAATCGTATATATATTTGAATGGCTCGAAATCACAAGGTATGAGGGATTCTCTAAGTAGGAAGCATCAAAACATTTATTTAGGCCCCAGAGCAACAAATTAGTGAACCAGCCTCCCCATTCCGACATCTTGACCAAAAAACACCAGGCCCGATAGGCCCGCCTCACAAGAGTAACCAGGAGGCCACAGAAAAACAAGATGGTATTTAGCCAAATCATATTTACTGGCCTCAAGTGCTTGCTCGCACTCCTAGGTTCACACAGGTCTCCTGCTTCGGCTTTTTTTTTTTCAGCTTCAGCTGTAGTTTTCTCTTAGCTCCTCTCTCCTCCCAGCCGAGCCTCTGGATCTAACCGAGTAATCCTGGCTCTAATATACTTCTGTTTCCAGATTCCATTCATTTTTTCTATGTGTAAAGGATAGATATTGATATGATCTTCCAGTGTCTTTCTACAGGTCTTCAATACTTTTCTCAAATGTACTACGCTATTAGATTTTGCTCATCCTCAGGAGTATTTCCTGATCCATCCACTATTCCTCCTTTGGTTCTTACCATGGCAAAAGCTATAACACTCGCTACTCTATGCAGGCCTGTAGTAGGAAGGCCGAATTCAGGATCATATATATATATGTATATATATATGTGTGTGTGTGTGTGTGTGTGTGTGTGTGTGTGTGTGTGTGTGTGTGTGTGTGTGTATGTGTGTGTATATATATATCTGAATGGTTCGAAATCGTTGGGTATACAGAATTCTCCAAGCAGAAGGCATCAAAAAATTTATTCAGGGCCCAGAGCAACAAATTAGCGAACCACAACCTCCCCATTCCAGTATTGT
>JAQQSZ010011227.1:0-12304 GCA_028646595.1 Phalanger gymnotis | reverse complement strand
GAAAAGTAAATTACTACAATCTGCTTTGTAGTCAAATATTTTAACCAGTATACTATACAATGTCTATAATTCATAGTTGTAAACAGTTTTTTTTACATTCACTCATCTACAAGATATTACCAGTTCTCTAAAAGCTTTCACATGCTTCCCAGTGCAATATGGTAATAGTATATCAGATTGCCATTATTATTATCATTATTAACCATACTTTTATTAGCTAGTAAATGATAATATAACAAAATTAGGTTTACACAGGGTGTCCCTAAAGTCTGGACACATAGACAAAAATGCATATTTTGAAATATTTGGAATATTAACAGACCTTAGCCCCCTTGACTTCTTTTCCTGGGGTGTGCTAAAGGAGAAGGTGTACTCAATGAAAATCACAAATGCAACACACTTGATCAAATGCATAAAGAGTGAATGTGCTAAAATTAATGGCAACATGAGTTATTGCATCGAGTTTATGTGAATCTTGCAAAGCGCATCAACCTTTACATCACAAATGATGGAAATCATATTGAAAATGTTATTTGTTAATATTCCAATTAAATAGGATGTTTAAAATTTCATTCATTTCATTTCTTGAAAATATGCATTTTTTGCCTATGTTCCCAGACTTTAGGAACACCCTGTATTGTGCTTGCACTCTTAATAAGATTGCCAATTTACCAGGTAAAGTATTTTTTAATCTTTGATATGCTGTTTCTTTAAAATTCTTGATCTGTAAGTTCTTTCAAATTTCCCTGACACTATAAATTTTAAGAATATGGAAGAGAAATAACAGTAGAGAGGCCAACCAGCCTTGAGGGATTCAGTATCTAGTTCAGCTTCTCTTCCCCCAATTCACCTCCCTCTTCTCCTCAGTAAAGGCCACTAAAAATCTATTAATAAAATTTAAGACCTGATTGATAAAATGTTTCAAATATCAATAGATACTCTTCTTAAGTTGTCCCTCCCACACCCCTTTGGGGAGAGAAGGATGCAATATACTATTTTTCTAAGAGTCTATATGGTATCTTCAGTGTGAGGTAATAGAATTTGGAATTCCTCTGCTTGGCATTCAAGTCCTTCATAACCTAGCCCCCTCCTACCTTTCCATTCTTCTTAGGCTTTAGACTCCAGCAATTTGTCAGAATAAGCCCAAAATGTATATGTAACCTGACTAGTAAGAGTCACACCATTTAAAAAATTAGAAGAAAATTAGATTTTTTTTTATTTTTCAACTTTTATTTTTAATTTTTTAATTTTATTTTTTCCAATTGTATATAAAAACAAGTTTTAACATTTATGTTTTCAAAATTTTGAGTTCAAAATTCTCTCCTTCCCTGCCTTTTCCATTCTATCAATGAGAAGGTAAGCAATTTGATATAGGTTCTACATGTGCAGTCACACAAAATATATTTCTATATTAGTGATGTGAAAGAAAACACACAAAAAAGAAAATATTTTAAAAGTATGTTTCAATCTACATTCATACTTTCTCTGGAGATGGACAGCATTTTTCCTCATAAGTCCTTCAGAATTGTCTCGAATCATTGTATTGCTGGAATAGCTAAGTCATTCGTTGTTGATCATCATTCAATATTGCTGTTATTGTGTACATTATTGTCTTGGTTCTGCTCACTTCATTTTCATCAGTTCATGTAAATCTTTCCAGGTTTTTCTGAAAGCATCCCGCTCATTATTTCTTATAGCACATTAGTATTCTATCACAATCATACACTACAACTTGTTCAGTCATTGCCCCATTGATGGGCATCTAGCAGAACTCTTATCCAAATAAAGGATGGAGATTTTTACAAGACCAACCTTCTCAGAGAAGAGCTGGAAAATTTCCATAACACCAAGTCACAGCAGGCTACTGATGTTCCCTATTCTCTTCCCCCTCCAGAATAAAAGGGGAGAATGTCTGAAGTCTAGACTTAGCCCAGGATATATTCAACCTCTTATTGTTCTTTGGAGGAGTCTACTATGGCATCATGATTCAAAATAAATTGTGGGACTAGACCTGTGAGTTCATTGCTCTAGAGAATTTCAAATGATGAAACATGCTTTACTAATGTCAATTTGAAACTACTCTGGTACTTACCATCAGGTAGTTTTAACATACATATATACATATATGTGTATATACATAACTGGATTTGGATATAATTGGTTTCCTTTGTAACCTTATGCATTTTATCTTATAAATTTAAAAACATTACTGTGATAAAGGATCCAGAGGCCAGAGCCGTCCATGACAAAAAAAAAAGGTTAAGAATCTCAATCTAGAGAGTTGCCTGGGGCTCTAGGAAGCTTTTAAGAATTATACTCTGCAGCTGGAAACATAAGAAGATTGAGACTTAAAGTTATGACTACTACAAAGTGCATTTAGAGCCTTTTATCTACCAGTCACCAACATGAAAAATATAAAGAAAAAAATCAAGTTTCAAGAAAAAGCAATCCAAAAATCACCCAAGGAAGGATCTAGGAAACTTAGACTCAAATGCAAATTCAATAAGGATTTGGTACTACATTGTCTCTGTTCTCATTGGACAAGGTGACCTGTTCACAAATGACTATAATACAAAGTAATTCATGAAAAGTGGCTAAAGGAGGCACAAGTATTAAGAAGTCTATTTGTTACTTGCTAGGAAAAATGAGAAAAGCCTTTCTGAATCAAGTAGTTTTGGAGCTATGGTTTAAAGGACTGGTAGACATTCAACAGGAGGAATATAAGAAGGGCAGTTCTGGCAAAGGGAACAGTGTAAGCAAAGGCACTGAGGTGGGAAAGGGAAGGGCAAGTATGGAGGGGGACAGGACGTCTAGACTGGCTGCAATGTAGGATACCTGCTCTTGAATGTTAGGCCAGGGAGTCTGAAATTTACTCAGGAATTTAAGACCTTAAGGGATTTAGACATCATTTGCTTCTGCAAAGACTAACTTCTCTAAGTGTTGAACATAATTCCAATATATAATATGATCAGTGAACCTGAAACATTTTAAAAGACTTTACTGATACCATTAAAAATCATTGTAGTTGTAGCTGCTAACTCTAAAGGAGTATTAAAAAGTTGAAAGAATTTCTTAGTCTTCATCCTTTGAATTGTGATGCTTTCATATATAGTGGAAGAAATGGCATGATAATATTTAGAGCTAATATACCAATTGTTATCCAAAGACCTCAAAGAACTTTATCACTGCTAATAAATTAGACTGCTTAAGTCCCCTGAGAAACCTGTAAGTAGAATATAATTCATATAGGAGCCTTTACCTAACATTGCACTGAATAGATATTTAGTTCTATTTAAAATCCTCTTATGTACAAGAATAATTTAGTTGCTCTGGACAAATATAGAATTCAGTTCCTCTGATGCCAATTTGGACCTGAATCAGGACTTCGTAGAGTCACTTTTTTTTATTTTTTTCTATTCATTTATTGTAGTTATATTTTCCAATTTTTTGTGAAAGTGCAGTAGAAATACATTTGCATTCATATAAATGCAAAGCCACATATATGTTTGCATAGGGAAAGAAAAAGAAATCATTTTTAAAAAAGGAGATGAAAAAAGGAAGAGAGAAATGAAATCCAAACACATTTCATAGTGCCATAAAACTCAAAATACCCTTTTCAGGAACTATCACTGAGTTAAATATAGACACGGTATTTTACTTTACTGAGTATAATGATTTTATATGAATATGTTAAATGGATCACATTGACAAAGGGAGATAATATTTTTAAAGCACTTTGTAAACCTTAAAGCACTATATAAGTGCTAACTACTATTATTAAAGAACATTTTAATTTTGAAAACAAAGGTAAGATTACATTTTCATCATTTTGTTGGATAGGATTCTGTGTGGTCCTGTGATTGATGTTCATCTCAGGTTGTAATGTTTTTCAGAAGTTACCAGTCATTTACAGCCTCTTAGTCAATGTTAATGATCTTGCTAATGTGCCACATAATGAGCATTTCCTACTTAGCAGCTGAAAGCATAATTTTCCTTTTAAAAAAAATTACCTCCTTTGTTTCTTTAATTAATGTATTGATTGAAAATTTATCTATACAGGCTTATCTGTAATATAAATTGAGATTGGCTATCTATGCCTCACCAATGTCTCAAGTGATTTAATTACTCCATACATATTTCTTTTCATTGAATCAAAAGATGGCAAAGCTACATGCCACACATGGAAACTAAAGAATTCTTTAAGAGCTACAGGTAACATTAATTTAAAATATTGCAAAAAATGATTTGATTCTCTTTGCTTATATGATGCCCAGTACCAGATTTTTAAAAAGCCAACTACAGCCCTCTGGTTTCCATTTAGTGTAAGAAGTAATAAAGTTTAATTGTATATTTGAGCACAGAGTGTCATTTCCAGTACATCTGATCAATAATTCATTGATTGCCTTTGGCCCAAAGTAACATTTGAAAGTATGTGTAGTCAGAAAGAGCATATCCTGCTGGAACTTTGTCATATCCATTAATTATGTTTTTCTTATTTTTGGATCATTAGGCTACCAAGGTGACAGCAGATGGCGAGCAGACTGGGCAGGATGCTGAGCGAACCAACATGAGAGCAAAGATTCTGGGAGGAATTGTTAAGGAAATTGTCCAGGATGCAGAAGGTATTTGAAGCAGCACACTTTAGTAACTCCTTCAAAAAGAGAATGCACAAGTCTCTGTGCACATGCATTGACATGACTATGAACAGGCTCATGTCTTACTCATAGAAAGTGCGCAATGGAACAAGTGAAATTTCACTAGTATTAGATATTAGGATTTAAAGGTCTGTGTTCTTCGAAATCTTTTTTAATTAATAAATTCAGAAAAAAATAGCAGTAGATTGCCTACAATCAGGAGTCCAGTTAGGGACAATAGCTAGTGATCTGGTAATTATGAGCACAGAAAGCAATAAATTGAAGGCATTTCTTTAGGAATGCCCTAATTCTTGAGGAAAGGCTATTATGGTTAAATAACTAATAGCCACCTTATGCTTTGCTCCAGTTTATTTGCAAGGCAATTAAAAAGATTTTAATTTTGGAAAAAATAATTTTCTCATTCTATTTGGTATATTCAAGCGACATTTTTATTCTTCAAAATGACTTTTAAAGTACATTAGTACTGGTTGTTAATGAGCATCTGTTGCCTAGAGTTTGTGTGTATCACCCAACCGTAAGAGGTTGTATTGCCCTAGCCCTTCGTCCTCTTGGCACCTACCCATCTGGTTGAGAATCAAAGGGGAAGATCAGAAGCAAGTTTTGGGTAAATATCCAGAATGTGAAGCTTTTTAGAGAGGCAAGAGAATACTGAACAGAAGCTACTTCTTAAATGCCAATATTAATTGAAGAAGTAATTTTAAATCAGACTTAATTTTTTCAAAAAAAATAGATACCTTTAGAAACTAGGAATGAAAATCCATATCTTGGTTGTCATGCTTACTCATAGATTTTTGGTGTTATGCCATGCCCTATAACCAAAAAAAAATATGACAGGCTGCCCTGGAGGGTAAGGAATCATCTAAGGATTTGCCTGAGAGATGCCATACTTGCATAGACCTCTTTATTATAGAAGTATCCTAGTGTGAGCCTGAGGAGAAGCAATGGGTCAACTTTAACTCTGAACACCTACTGTAAAAATCTGAACCATATAGCTTTGTACCATTTTGTTTTCCAGATAATAATGTCGCTGTCTTCCTCAAAGGGAAGAAAAACTGCAGACTTATCCCATATAACATTACACCCAAACCAGCATGTTTTATTTATCAATGATAGTCCCAATTAATTTCATGCTTTAAGGACTATTAAGCATTTCTTCACATTAGTGCTCTGAGAGAAGCAATTCAAGTGTTATCACTTCCATTTTACAGATGAAGAAACTGAGCCTCAGAGCAACAAAATTACTTGCCTAGGGTCAATTCAATTCAGCTAACATTTATTAAGCCTCTACTTACCATGTGGTAGGCACTAGTTATATATCTAGTAAGGAATCAAATCCAGATTTTCATTCTTTAAGACCATTGCCCTATCTACTATTCCCTATAATTTTATAATAATCTTATTAATATGTTTTAACAAAGCCCATTGTAAAGCTGTAGAATGCTACTTCAACATCTTTTTGGCCCATTGTCCATTTAAAACATTATTCCTATAAAACTATTCCTGTAAGATTGTTTTGGTTAACATCATGTTTCCTGGAACTCATTAAAGATTTTAAGCAATCTCTGCCAGTTTTAAGTGACTAATTGCCTTTTGTATTTCTGTAGATTCCATAACTACTTTCAGATTTCCATAATTACCTTGGAGGCCACCTAGTCCCACCTCCTTATTTTATAGATGAGGAAACTGAAGATCTCTCTGGGAGGTTGTGGCTTTCACAAGGTCACACTGAGAGTTTTGGTAATGGGATTTGAACCTAGATCCTGATCCTAATGTACTATTATGATCTCAGTGATTATCATCAATAATCCTATCATTCAGAGGAAATCTTCAAGACAGCTGTGTTTATATATTCCTGAGACCATCTATGGCAGAACTATTCAGTACACTTGCCATTGGCCCTTTGTTCAAATCCCTACCATTTAGCACTTGTCTGCCTACTCCAAAGATTAATCAATATAAAATTATTAATCAATATATTAGTGACCGAATATATATTTGCACATTTTAAGAGCTTGGTGTATCAGTAAGGCAAGATTCATGACCTTGAGGATGACCATGAACATGCTTGAATGGTTCAGAATCAGAAAGCATGAAAAAATCTCTATGTAGAAGGCAGAGGAAATATACCATTTACCTAGACACCAGAGTATCCAATCCCAAGACCAATAACCCCAATTCAATATAGTAGTAATTATATTCCAAAACCAGTAAGCCCACCTCAATGTAGCAACAAGGAAATTATAACACAGTATTATAGCAAGGAACCAAGTCATCCTGTAGCCTTCCCCCCTGCCAGGGCCTTCCTGTGTAAACAATCACTCACAAATCCTAAGTCTCAGCTCGGCACTCCCTTCTGCAGCTATGTCAATGCTAGCTCTCTCAATGTCTGCTCTTCAGAACCCTCTTGATGTCTGCTTCTCAATTCTTCCCTTCAGTTCTGTCCCTCTTCAATTCTGATTCAGTTCTGCTGCTCTCTGCAGATTCTGGTTCTCTCATACTCCAGGCTCTCCTTATATACAGTCCTAGCCAGACTGTGATCGGCTAGAACTCTGGTCTCTGATTGGCTGGAACTCAGTGCACATACCATTGGCTATGGTCTTAGCGGCTCCCTTTAGGGCCCTGAGGGTAAGTAGAGGCTTTAGAGCTACTTACAGAGATAAAATCAAGCTTTCTCACCTCACCTGGCCTTACCTGAGGCCTATTGAATGGGTGAGGAAGATCTTTGATCACATTAATACTACCTTTGGTGACAGTGTTTCACTGTTCTTTTTTTTTTTTTAAGAAATCATTTTCGTTTTTTTAAACATTTATTTTATTTTTTAAATTTTATGTGTTTTGCTGGGGGGGGGAGGGAAGAGGGAAGGCAGGGTAGTTGGGGTTAAGTGACTTGCCCAAGGTCACACAGCTAGTAATTTGTGTCAAGTGTCTGAGGTTAGATTTGAACCCAGGTCCTCCTGATTCCAGGGCCACTACTCTACTCACTGTACCACCTAGCTGCCCCATGTTCCACTATTCTTTCCTCAGTTTCTCTCATTTTGCAGTCTTACATATCCAAAGCAACTGGCAATGACATTGCTACTGAGTTTTTTTGTCGTTCAGTCATATTTTAGTCGTATCTGACTCTTCATTACCCCATTTGGGGTTTTCTTGGCAAAGGTACTGGAGTGGTTTGCTATTTCCTTCTCCAGCCCATTTTACAGATGAGGAAGCAGAGGCAAACAGGGTAGGTGTCTTGCCCAGGAGGCTAGATTTGAACTTAGGAAGATGAGTCTTTCTCACTCCAGGGCCCATGCTCCATCCACTGTACCACACTTGGTTTGGGTCTGAGTTAGAGGGCCTAGTTTCAATTCCTGGTCCTAATTAGACGTGTCACTTAACATCTCTTGGGCTCAGCATTCAAACCTGTAAAATGGAGTTGATCTAGATGGCCTTTAAAGTTCTTCCATCATTAAATCTAGAATGCTGTGATCCTATGTTCTTCATATTTGGTCTAGGCCTTGCTGTGAGTATGTTGTCACCCTTCTTTATCTGGATACCCAAGAGACATGTAGGTACGAAGAGCTGTGGACCAGCAGCAGCTGACAGAAAATTTGAATGTTCCACAAAACTTTTGCTACCAAAAATTCTTTCCCAATGGAACATAAGCACCCTGATCCCAAGGATTTTCTTAAGTTTGTATTTATATCCCCAGCAGCTAGCACTGTCCCTTGCACAAAACAGGTGTTTAATAAGCGCTCAGAGACTGATTTATTGCTTCTGTAAACCTATATGGGTAAAAACTGACTGTCCTTCTGCCCTTCCCCTTCTCCTTCCAGTCTCTTCCCTTCTCTCAGTCTCCTTGTGAGCCACCTAGAACTGCCCTCACTAAGGTTGCAGAGGGCACAATATAACAACACTTTTGTTGTGTGTTGTGGTTGTTCAGTCGTTTCAGCCATGTCCTCTTTATCACCCCATTTGGGGTTTTCATGGCAGAGATACTGAAGTAGTTTGCCCTTTCCTTCTCCAGCTCATTTTACAGATAAAGAAACTGAAGCAAACAGGGCTTTAAATGACTTACCTAGAGTCACACAACTAGTTAACTGTGTCCGAGGCCAGACTTAAACTCAAAAAGATTAGTATGCCAGGCCCAGCACTCTATCCACTATGCCACCTACCTGCCCTAACAACACTTGCATGAAGATTTTAAACAAAGTAGCAACTGTTAGGTTAACAAATATAGGCAGTGATCAAAATACCAAGAAATGCCCTTTCATGGTCTAAAGCGATGAGAAAAATGTGGCTGAGCTGAACCAAACCCTCTATGAGGATGATTATCTAAAACTCCACTCCAAGGCCTAGTAGCAAAAATTGTCAACCGGTGACCTTTAAGCAAGATGTATAACCTACCCGTGCCTATTTTCCTTTCCATCGATGACAATAATAACAATTAACAGGAGCCGAGTGAGGATTCAGAGAAGGTAGCAAATTATACATGGAGTGTGTGGTGTGTGTGTGTGCACACACACACACATACACACGTGTCTGCACGCACATGTGTTTTTAATAGAGGAAATTCACCATTTATCCTGAATGCCCCTGAAGGCATGAATTCTTTGCAGCCAATCTGCTTCAAGGATCTAAGGCGCTCTCATCTAAGTATAGTTTCATAATCTCTGATTTTTCATGACTCTTGATGAGTTCATGAAGTGCTTAGTTTGGCAGCATTAGAATTACAAACATTCATCTGTGTAGAAAAGCAAAAATGCATTCACCACCAAAAGACTCCAGGGTAGTTTCTAAGAGCAAATTTAGGTCACTCAATCTATTTCTCATGGCATAAGAGTCGGGTTTTTTTTTCATTCATTATGAAAATATAAGAGGTACTCATTCATTTTACAGTTCTTTCGAGTGCTGTGTAATAGAGAAGGCATTCACATGTGATAAAATAATGCCAATAACATGTTCATTTTAAAAGGGACTGGATGATATATTCTTCTCCAGTTGAAATTTATATGAACTCCTGCTCCCAAGCTTTTAAGCAGTGAAAAATTAGAGCTTATCCATCAATATGCCTTTCTTAATACAACAAAAATTCTCCTAAAGCCAATCTGTCCCCACACTGGGGATTTGTTCCAGTTGTTTACACATCACTTGTTCTCAGAACCACATTGATTCCAAAATTTGCCTCATGGACATTACTGCCATATTTTTTAACTCTACTTCCCCCTCTGCCTTTAATTCATTACACTTTTATTAAAAAACCTGCAGTGAGCAGAGGACTGTGCTAGGTGTTAGGGGAAATATAGTTTAGAAAAAAATACATCCCTTGCCTTCATGAAGCTTATTGTCTGTCTAATAGAAGAGGAATTAGACACATAAACCAGAAAACTGCTTTTTTTTTACAAGTGTAATGTGGGTCCTAAGAGAGGAAAGGTAACTAACTATCAGCCAAATGGATTAGGTGGCATTTGGGGCTTTTAGAGATGGGTAGCAATTAAACAGGTAAAAAAGGATAACAAAAGAAAGAAGATATACCAGATATTATAAAGAACATGAGCAAAGGCACTGGTAGGAAAGAGCAGGTCCAGTTTTTGAAGATAGAAATCTGATGTTGTGCAGTCATTTAGTCATGTCTGACTCTTTGTGACCCCATGGACCATAGCACGCTAGGCCCTTCTGTCCTCCACTATCTCTCAAAGTCTCTCCAAGTTCATGTTTGGTGTTTCCATGACACTATCTACCTCATCCTCTGCCATCCTCTTTTCTTTTTGCCTTCAATCTTTCCCAACATAAAGGGTCTTTTCCAAAGAGAAGTCTAACTCAGCTCAACTATCAAGCATGTGGAGGGATTTAGTAAGACAAAGCAGAAAATATAGATTAGCATCAGAATGTGGAGGATGTTCAGTGCCAGGCAAAGGAATTGTACTTTATTTAGTAAAAAATAGGGAAATATTGAACATATTTGACCAAAATAGTGTTACAACCAGATTTATGCATAAGAAAGATTCATTAGGCAGGTATACACAGAAGACTGATGCACAAATCAGAAGAATGAGATAGTGATACCAGAAAGATCTGTTTAGAGATTAATGGAATAGTTGAATCAGGTAATAATGAAGAGCAGTGCAAAGATGGCAGCACTAGGAAGAGAGAGGAGGGGGGAAAAGTGCTAGAGATATTACAGAGGTAGGATTTGCAGGGCTTGGCAAATAATCAGATGAGAGAATTGGAAAGGGAAGAGTCATTGGTAACATCAGTATTTCAAACACATAATAATAACAATAGCATTTATGTAATATTTTACAGTCTGCAAATCACTATACAGATGTTATCTCACTTGGTTCTCACGTCAACCTGGTGAGATATGTGCCATTATTATATTCATTTTACAAATAAGAATACTAACATTGAGAGAGGTCAAGTGACTTGCCCAAGAACACACAACTATATTGTATCTAAGGCAATATTTGAAGCCTGGTGTTTCTGAATCCCCATCTAGCACTCTACCCACTATAACATCTAATTGTCAATAGTCAAGTTTACCAATAAGGCAATAATGACAATGTAGATGATAATTGCCAATATGCCTGTGTGGTTCTATATTGCAAAGTATATGAAACTCTCCACACAGAAGGTAGAAGAAGTAAACCGTTTATTCAGATAACAGAGAACCAGATCCCACAAGCTGTTTATCCAGTCTATCACAGCAGTAAAACATTCCACACACAGTATAACAACCTGAAGCCTCGGCTTCCCAAAACCTCTCTGACCCCTTGCTGGGGTATTCCCCAAAACAAACTCACAGTCTAGCTAAGTCAGCCTGTTCAATTCTAACAATCACGAGGGCGGCCATTAGCAGCCATTACATCTCTCTCTCTCTCTCTCTCTCTCTCTCTCTCACTCACTCTCTCTCTCTTTCTCTCTCTTCATTTCCTGTGACATAACTTCCATTTCCTGTCAGGAAGCTCCTCCCACGACATGTAACTGAGGCTTCCTGTGACCTAAGCAGGTCACGTGGCCCATTAATGGGTGAGAAAGATCTTCAAATCTAATTGCTACTACATCAAGTTATGTGAAGAGCAGGGTTAGGGGAAAGTAATGAGGTCTGTTTTGAATATTTTGAGTTTAACTCTGTCCCTTCATGTATATATCTAAAGAAGGTTGGTCTAAAAAGTACAGTGAATAAAAATGACAATATAGGAAAATGTGGAGCTCTGTAGAGTGTTCATTCCCCACCCCCATCATTGTCTCATGAGTTCAAGACCTAATGCAGATCAGATGTCATAGAGAGTTTTGTTACATACACACATATGTGTATGCAGATACATATATGTTCTCATACATATATGACATATACATAATCCTACATGTAAATTCATGTATAGCATACACACATACATTCACATATGAATAGATACAAAGAGATATTACACACATACATACAGTTTTGGCAGGTGGAAAATTATATGAGGTATATAGCCTTTACAGATCAGAGAAAAACAGAAAGTTTGGTGATTTCATTAAAAAAAACATAATAAAAACAACTACACCATACAAGTGACTAACAATAGCATCTCTTAGCAAATGGGTTATGAGTAGGCACTTGCACTAGTAGGTGGAGAGTTCCACAAAATTGACCATACTCACATCAAGATGGTGTTGCGCTCTAT
>JAQQSZ010011226.1:0-12305 GCA_028646595.1 Phalanger gymnotis | reverse complement strand
CCAAAGGGCTATAAAGCTGTATATAGCCTTTGATCCAGCAATACTACCACCAGTTCTGTATCCCAAAGAGATTTTTTTAAAAAAAGGAAAATGACTCATATGTACAAAAAAATTTATAGCATCTCTGTTTGTAGTGGCAAAGAACTGGAAATCAAGGGGATGCCCATCGATTGAGGAATGGCTGAACAAGTTGTGCATATGATTTTGATGAAATACTATTGAGTCATAAGAAATGATGAGAAGGATACCTTCAGAAAAGCCTGAAAAGACTTACATGAACTGATACAAAGTGAAGTGAGTAGAAGCATGAGAACATTGTACAAGTAACAGCAATATTGTGCAATGATCAACTGTGAATGACTTAGCTATTCTTGGCAATAAAATGATCCAAGTAAGTTCTGCAAGACTTATGATGAAAAATGCTATTCACTTCCAGAGAAAGGATTGCTCATCGAAACATACTTTTTTGCTTTCTTTGTTTTTCTTAGTTTTTTTTGGTCTGTGTTTTCATTCACAATATGACTAATATGGACATATGTTTTACATCACTGCTTATGTATAACCTATATCAAATTGCTTGCCTTTTCACTAACTAGGGATGAGAGGGAGGGAGAAAGTGAATACCATAGAATTCAACATTTAAAAAAAAGGATGCTAATTTTTTTCTACATGTAATTGGGGAAAAAATAAAATATTTGAAAATAAAAAAAGAACTTCTAAGACATGGGCTAATTTGAGGCAACTGGACATCTCCTTGTGGCACATAAGCATGCTCATTGTCATTCTACTGGTCTGTATGAGCTCTGAGTCCTTTGGGAGGTCCAGGACTCTGTGTTACATCTATATAATAGTAATAATGAATATTGCTTATGGTCTAACAACATTTATGCACTGATCTTGAGTCAAATACATAAATTAATTAAGAGGCAAGGGTCTGGGTATAACAGCTTATTTCCATCTTAGTTATGTGCTAACTTGCTATTTTTAAAGGAGATTTCTCCCATTGTGGCAGAATATAGGTATCTTCCAAAAATATTTTATGGCTACCACAGAGACACAGGATAAGACACTTTGCCTTCAAGTTTCTCACTCCTTTTCAATTTTATTTTCTAATAATAAATGAACATGTACGCTGCACTGCAGACCATACATGCATTGCTTCCCAGACTGTAGGAATTCTCACTATATTTTACATATATGACTCACAAAATCTATCTCCATTGTTATCTTGCAGTGGAAAGAAAGCTGGATACTAATTCCACCCTTAGCTTCAATCCATACAGTCAAATCGGTTATAGAATATTCCTGTGTTCTTGTGGCTTCCTGTTACTTACTCTAATTCATTTCCATAGAAACCCCTAGGCAGCACATTCATGTCCTAGGGCTACATCTCCTAATTCTGTCAGACTGATCAGCAATGAAAATATTCACAAAGTTTCAAGTTTGGCACTCTGGGGAAATGCATTTTGTTGTTGCTTTATTTTATAAAACACATTGTTCAAACCAACTCTTTCCTTCCCAAGCATATGTTTCTCCCCATCTCTAGAGAAGAGTAACGCGTCTTGTAGGAATGCCTTGATGAGCACTGTTCTCCCAGCCCAGCTTCCCAGCTCTCATTTCAATTGCCTGCATCCCCAGCCTTGACCCCAATGGCCTGCCCCCTTAGCGATTCACTAGCCACCCCCGCAGAATCTCTGACTGTGCAGAACCTCTCCCGTTTCCAGTCTGTTCCTCCTCAAATGTGGTTCAATATCCCCCACCATGTGATTCCTCTACCCTTTACAAGCTGCAGAGAACAGAGAGGGTAAGGACACTGAGTCATGAATTTCTTTCAACTCCTATACATTTATGATAAAAAAAGCCTTTGCCAAGTCCTTGCTACTCAACAATCTCTCACCTCGACACTGATTTACTCTCCTTCACCATAGTAACTGCTCCAAACCTTTCATTTTCTCTTCAGATATCTCTCACAACCCCATCCCTCCTGACATGAATCACAGTAGATTTTTGTAATCTTTTGGTTATGGGCTAAAAAAGAAATGTGGAAGTGGTATGTGTCTTGAGCATCATCTCTTAAGGTATATAGTTTGCTAAACAGTGGAAATCTGAAGAACCCTAAATCATATAATCCCAACTCTTCTTTAATTTATTTAATACTATTACTTTTTGTCTAGACTTTTGATTCAATTATTATGGAGAATTCTCTCTCTACCAATGCAGATTTTGCAACTAATAGGTTTAAAGAGTTGCACTGAGATGTTAAATTACTTTCCCAGGGTCATACAGCTAAGACATGTCAGAAGAAAGACTTGGACCTCACCCCCTATCAACTACCACACTGCCTCTCGATTGGATTTATGATTCAGAAAACCTGAGATCTATGACTGTAATAGATGCTATTCCCTGTCGGGGGAAAAGCAGTGGAGTTTATCTTCCTTGATGATTTTGAAGAGTATGGCAATTACCCTTTCTGTTTCCATATTAGTAATAATTATAATTCATCTTTATATAGTCCTTTAAAGTTTTCCGGTGTGCTTTCCTTGTGAGTGTGAGCTAGAGAGTTCATGTTTTATTATCATCTGAATTTTGTAGGTAAGGGACCCGAAGCTAAGAAGTATTAAGTGACTAATCAATGGCCAAACAAAAAAAGATCCTAAACTGCCATTTGCACTGCTCCTGACTCCAAGTACCTCAGTTACACATATTATCTCTAATTTGGGGTCAAATGTCCCATCCTCATCTTCAAAGTGTATTAAATATCCACTGTGCCTATTGATACCTAGTCTTGGTATCCATGCTTGATGAAACTCTCAGCAAGAGCAATATAGTGGAGATGCTATAACGCAAAAAAGAATCATTTCGAATACAGGGACGACGAAGAACTGGTTGATATCACCACAAGGATCAATACTCTTTCATGATTTACAGTAAATATTTGTCAGAACTAAAGATTCATTGTTAGCTAAAGCCGGAAGCAGAGAAGAATTAGAAAAATCCTTAATTAGAGTCCTGCTTCTATTGCCGAGTCTAAATTTGTTTGTCTTAACTAAAGTAGTCTGCCTTCATTAAAATCAAGAGAGAAGTGTCCTCACATTGCCTTCATTAAAGTCAAGGTCAGAGTGCCTATCAGGAAAAAAAAAGTAGTGTAGATAAATTTCAAGAGGAAATTTAAGTTTTAAACATCTAGCAAAGATCCAGGCTTAGTCAATATTCTTCACATACTGACTTTTCTAATCAAGGTATAAAGTCATCTTTAAGCTAATGATTATAGTTCATAGTAGAAGTCTACATAGATGTTTGATCTAGGAATTTGTTCTTTGATCTTCCCTAATGTTTGCTAATTTGCCGATGGTTTATTCTCTGTTAGTAAGTACTATAGATCATAAAATTTTAGATTAAAAAAAGGTCAAATAGATCAGAATCACAGAATTAGATGATAATAGATGAAGAACAAGAAGCCACCTAAAAGGTCGTTTAGTCCATTCTTTTCATTTTACACTTGAGGAGATCAAGGCCACAGTATTCCCAAGGTCACAAAGGTAGTAATTACCTACAGGCTAAATTTCTTCGATTAGAATCACAGCATCTCAGACATAAACCCGTCACAGAAAAAGAATCCAAGAATCCCCTTTTCTAACATTACAGATAAGTGGTAATATATCACCTTATTGAATTTATTCAGCAAAAGAGAAAATTTTTCTTTCTCTAAAGGTAGCCTTATACTTATCAAGGTAGTCTTACACTTACAGCAAATATACACTTATAGCAAGTTCTAATTGTTTAGGAGTTTTACCTTATTTATAGATCTGCCTCTCAGCAATCTCCACACCTTCCTATGGGCTCCTTAGTACTAGCTTTCAGGGCTGAGCTGTTACACACAGCAGTTCTACAGATATCTAAAGATAGCTACGATTTCCCTATTTATACTCCATTTCAGGGATTTTCCCCCTTACTCTACCTCGCTGTCTCCTAAGCTGATTGTTATATCTTTATGAAGAACTATGTCTATATCTTTATCGATGTATATCTAGAGAGAGCAAAACTCCCTTAGTTAAAATAAAAAAGAAAATTTCTGTGTGAAAGTAAAAATTGTGAATTATGAGTTACTTTTTAAAGAATTATGAGTTATTTTAAAAGAAATGTTGCTTTTAGGAACTTCCCATATTAAAATTACATAAATAATATTGATTTTCCCATTCCACCTGGCTCTGCCCAGGGTTAAGGTCAGAGGCTCGGGTCTTCTAAGACCCTGGCTGAAGTTGTCCATGGTTTAATGTCATAGACTCATGACCAGAAGCTGTGGTCAGTTGTAGAATCTTTGAAAGGTCAGCAAAGGACCAGAGGCAAAGGGGCATGTTTGACAATAAGGAGGAGATCCGTGCCAAGTTTTCAACACAGAGACAGAAAAGCCAGAGGCATGGGGCCTGTCTGTATATGTAGAGAAGCAGTAGGATTTGGAACTAGAAACAGAAATATTAGTCCAAGGCTAAAGCCGGAGTTAGACAGCTACAGCACAATACTTGGAATCAAGAAGACTCATAGTTACATCTTTTTGAGTTGAAATCTGGCCTCAGACACTTACTAGCTCTGTGACCCTTGGGAAAGTCACTTAACCCTGTTTGCCTCAGTTTCCTCACCTGCAAAATGAATTGGAGAAGGAAATAGCAAACCACTCCAGTATCTTTGACAAGAAAAACCCAAGTGGGGTCACAAAGAGTTGGACACATGACTGAACAACAACAAAAAAAGCCAGAGTCAGTGAAACCGTTAATGTGAGGTCAAAGGACAGTTCCAAACTTGTTCAAAGAGTTTGTGGCACTTTGTCATGCTTAGTAAGATGAGAACCTCTACTATTTGTCCCACTCACCCAATATCTCCAGGTTCTTGAAGCTGTGAGAGGCTTCAGCTCATCTCAATATACCCTTGGATAGACAGCAGCTCTGTTGGGCAGATCAGTGAACATTCATGAAGATTAATGAGAAAATTGTAATTCTCACTAAATATAGCATGTCAGTAAAAGTTCCAAGTCATACCACTTATTGTGAATGTTTTCCCTCAATAATGATAATTCATCTTTTATGTGAATCATAGCAAATTACAAATTGGTAGTGACTAAATTATGATCATTGGAACACAGATTTAGAACTTACGGGGACTGCAGAGGTGATATCTAGTCCAAATTAATGAGGTATTACAAAAGAGATAATGCCATTTTACATAAAAATGACTTTTCTGAAGTTTCTTTCTATGGCTAGTATTCTGTTTTGAAAACAAGTTTGAAAGACATGACAGATTATGGCCAATGATTTGCCGTATTTAAATTCATGTTAATTTGGGAACATTAGAGTTGAAACAATATTATGTCAGTATATTATATTCTACATTTCTGATCAATTATATTAAAGCTGTAATTAGCTCAAATCTAAGTAGCCAGAGCTTTCAAGTAACCAGAATGTTGAATTTTAAGCAACAGGCAAATGGCATCAAGATAATTTTACTTAAAGGATTTGGACAAGCAATAACTCCAAAAGTACGATAAGAAGTCAGGTCACATTTTGCCATTTTTCCTATAACTTCTACGATGAAAGTGTCAAATAGTTCTGATTTGCAGAATAATATAAATTAGATATAATTTCAATTTTAAGTCTAGTTTTATCTTATACTATATCTAATTCTGCATTACCTTATAACATCAAAGAACAAAGGCAGATTTGTAATTGACCTCTAAATTATTTAATTCTAACTAATTTGAGATATAGATATTCTAAAATATGTGTTCTCCATTTCCATAGATGACTAAAATGGAAAGAAATGGGCCTACATTGAAAAAAGAGAGATTAAAGTTAGGAAGAAGGAAAAAGAAACCTATTCTGAGGATGATTAACTATTAAAAACTGACTAATGTTGAGATTAGCCAGTCTCCTATCCCCTAAGTCAGGAGAGGGGAACTTAATATTTTTTTAAATTCAAATAATTTTTAAGCATCTAAACTGTGAGTAGAACACTGAGCTAGAAGTGAGAAGAAATTCAAAGGTTTGATAAGACAGAGTCCTTTCTTGTAACTTATTGTATAAATTAACGTGAAGACACATACATAGATTACAAATGCTAAATGCATTTACAAGTTACCCAAAAAAGTACTAGGTGAGGTTGGAGGTGGGGAGGAATCTATTTTCCTTTTTTTGACAAGGGGATTTGAGGGAAGGTTCCATTAAAGTAGTAGCACTCGATTTGGGCTTTAAGTGATGGTTAGCCATTCAAAAGTTCAAAAGGGGAAAGAAGGACATTCTAAGTACAGTAGAGGGTCCAGAATGAACAGTGGCACAGAGTTGGAAAGTTCTGGGCCTTTGTGAAGGATTGAGGGTAGCATAGTTTGCCTGGAGCATAGAGTAGAAGTTGAAGCACAGGATGCAATAAGGCTGGAAAAGTCAGGTGTTACCAATCATGGAGGCTAGTTAAGGGAACCTAAACTTTATTAAGTAGGAAGAAAGGGATTACTAAAGATTCTTTTTTTAGTAGGGGAGTAAAATGTGTTTATTCATAAGAGAGATCATTCTGCCAGAGGCAGAATTCAAGAATTAGATTGGAAGGGAGAGACATTGGAGTTTGAGTGAGATCTCTTAAATTAGGAGATTATTGCATTAGGCCAGCCTGGTGGTAATGAAGATAAGTATTAGGCTAGTGACAGTAGTAATAGAAGAGAGGACTTACAAGGACAAAACATGGCAGAGGTAGAATTGATAGGACTTCACACCTAACTGAATATTAGAATTGAAGGAAAATGGGAAAGCCACAGATACCAACAAAGTTTCAAATATCAGAGACTAGTTAAGTACTGGTATGACTGACAGAAAAAATGAAGTTAGAAGGTAGAGAAGGTTGAGGGGAAATTGATAAACCTGATTTGGACATCCCAAGATAGAGGTACTTGTAAGACATCCAGATAGTGCTGTCCATTTATTGGTGCAGGTCTAGAGCTCAAAAGATTCTGTTTTGGAAGGTCTTCCGAGCCTGAATAGGTCCTATTTAAATCTATTGTCCCATTGAAAGATCTGGCATGACATATATAAGGGTGAAGGGGCTGGGGGATGGGGAAGGAACATTTTTGGATTCCGCTTCCTTGCAAAGGAAAGGCAAGGAGAATTCAAGAAGCATGCAGATTAAGGAGAGCGAGAGCATGGAACCATAGCAATTGCCTCCCTTCCCAAATCCCCACCCCGAATTCTTTAAAATTTGTTGCACCAAAATCTCAGGTATGTATCAGACTATTTACTGTTTTTTACTATTTAATTTTTATTGTTTACTATTTATTCTTCTATTCTTATCCATCACAAACTCTAGGATGGCTTGTAGATTTTCTATCAAGGTTTCCAACATTTCGATTTTGGCAAAAAGTTGCTCCTTACTGGTGAAAATCATTTCAAAAGCAATTTGTTTCATTGCCTTCTCTACCTTTTGAAGAATAAAATGAGCATTTAGGCTAGTCAAGAAATCCAGCAGATTTCAGAATAATTGATGTCCTTCACTGTAACTATGTTACTGCCATGCCAAATTCATGATCCATTTCTGAAACTCATCATCCATTTCTTCTTTCTGGCCTGATGGTTTATATTATATGTGTACAACAGCATCCCTTTTGTTTCTTCTACAATTTGTACTGTTATATTCTCTGCCATGCATCCCCACTCTAATTCATAGATTTCCTCACATAAATATGTGCTCTTGATAAACAAAGCTATTCTATTTGTCCATTTTATCTCTTATATTTCTGTCATACAATAAGATACACACATAAATGCATACGCACATACCCAGGAAATATATAACCAAAAATGGATACTTCCTTCCATATAGAGAAAGCATAGGATAAGATGAGCAATCCAAGTGCTGTACTGGTAAATAGAAAATGTTAAAAGATCTAGAAAACGTCTATCAGAGTATTGAGTAGATACTCATCAGAAGATTTATGGGAAGACAAAGACAAGGATCTCACAGGTTGAGAACGAACAGGTGGTGATTACACTAGAGACAAAAGTATTCATGTAATATTCATATCTGTTTAAGTAAGATCCATTTGAAAAAATTCCACTCTCCCATTGACATATTCCAGATTAGATTAAATAAAGCATTTATTAAACACTTATTATGTGGCAAGCATTGTGCTAATCTCTGGGGACCCCAAAATGAAAAAAAAGATAGTCCACTACTCTAAAGAGCTTATATTCTAATTTGAGGAGACAATACATAAAGGCAATGTGGAAAGTGAGGGGAAGAAGGGAAATAGTGTGGAGTTGGAGAACACTGGAGAACGTGTCTAGAAGGGGATGGGTATGACTGAGACTTCTAATGACATTCCAGTCACTAGTCATACTTTGCGAAGTATTAGTGCTAACTTTCAGTTGAATTTTACCTCCTCAAAACTGAGATTTTTAGTTCCTTTGATTATCTATGCTTATACATATCTTAGAACATGAATGTTATTACTGATCCTCTTCACAGATACTGTAAATTACCGAGACTCATCACTGTTATTCTTTATCAATTAATCAACCAATTAGCTAGCATTCATTAAAGTGCCTATTATGGACCAGGCACTGTGCTGGGTATGAGAATTAAAATACAAAAAAATGAAACAATTTCTTATCACATAAATTTTTCATTCTAACAGGGGAGACAACAAGTACATATATAGAAATAAAGAAAATAACTGTTATTCATCCTTCATTTTCAAAAAGGACCAATGATATCATGATGTTGGGATGAAATAGAGGATGATGGGTGACATCTTAACTTGTGTGTGAATTGGATTTAAGTGAAGCAGAGTTGCAGAAAGTTCTCAGCCTCCCTTTGTCTTCCAGAATAATTGAAGTCCAGTGGCAGGACAAAAGTCAAGATGACTGATAATGGCCCTGGATGAAGTGGATGACTCTGGTGCCTTGATGACTGACCAAGCTCTAAGTATTCCACAGCACCTGCTTTACGGCCTTTGGAACAAATTATTCTCATCCATCCATTCTTCTGGGGGAAGTCTTCACATGCTTGGGGCAAACATTTCCCTAACTTACCAATGGGTTTGAGGCCTATTGGTTGCCCTTAACCTGTGTTAAACTGTCTGCCAAGATGGTTTTACTGGGGTATGGCTGCTGAGCATGCTAAAGCTTCTGAGAGTCACAGATGATAGATGGGCACCAAAGGTGGTCGAGAAGTCCTGAAATGTCAGGAAGGGTAATATCGGCAAGTTGCACAGTTTAGGGTAGTTTGGGAGATCAGAAAAGGTTTCATGTTTCATGTAGAAGATAACACTTGAGTTTTGTCTCGAAGAAAAAATACAGTTTCTATGAAGTAGAGGTGAAGAGGAAGTGGATTTCACACATGAGGCATGACCAATGCACAAGCACAGAAATGGGCAATGGTGTATTATGTGCAATCAACAGATGGGGGGGCAGTTTGATTGGACTACGGAGTGGAGGAGGAAGAATAATGTCAAAGGAGGAGGGAAAGAGGTCAAGGCCACATTGCGAAGGAAAGTTAAACAGGTGAGTTTGTATTTTATCCCAGGGGCAATAGGTCGCTATAGATGTTTACTGAATCAGAGAGTGACATGACTAGCTCTATGCTTTAGGGCAATCATTTTTACAGCAGTGTGAAGGATGGACTGGAATGGGAAGAGATTTGAGCTAGGGATACCAATTAGTAAGTCATTGAAATAACTTAGAGGAGAGGTAAGGAGGTCCTGAGTTATGATGGTATCTGTGTGATTGGAAAGGAAGGGGCATATGTGAGAAATATTGAGGGAGTTTTAATAGCAAAATTTAGCAACTGATTCAATGCGTCTTGCAAGGGAGAGCGAAGAGTGAAAGATAATACCAAGATAAATCTATGACACTGAAATAATTGTGGCGTTTTCAACAGAAATAGGGAAGTTTAGAAGAGGCATGGGTTTGAACGGAAAGATAATGAGTTGCTGAAATACCATTTCACACCTATCGGATTGACTAACATGGTAGAAAAGAAAATGACAAATGCTAGAAGGGATGTGGAAAAATTGGGACTCTAATGCATTGTTAAGGGAGCTGTGAACCAGTTCAACCATTCAATAGAACAACTTGGAACTACACACAAAGGGCTATAATATTGCCTATACTCTTTGACCCAGGAATACCACTACTAGGTTTGTATCTCAAATATTTATAGTAGCTCTTTTGTGGTGGCAAAGAATTGGAAATCGAGGGTGCGCCCATCAATTGCGCAATGTCTGAACAAGTTATGGTATATGATTGTGATGGAATACTATTGTACAGTGAGAAATGACAAGCAGCATGGTTTCAGAAAAAAAAAAAAAACCTTGGAAGTGTTATATGAACTGACGCAAAGTGAAGTGAGCAGAACCAAGAGGCTATTGTGCACAATAACAGCAATATTGTAACAGTGATCACCCGGGAAAGACTTAGCCACTCTGATCAAGACAATGATCCAAGACAAACCCAAAGGAACCATGATGAAAAATGCTATTCACTTCCAGAGAGAGAGCACTGATTGCAGATCGAAGTATACTTTTTCACTTTATTTTCCTTGGGTTTATTAACATGTGGTTTCTTTTGCAACATGGCTAATGTGGAAATACATTTTGCATGATTTCACATGTATAATGGATATCATATTGCTTTCCTTCTGAAGGGATATGGAAGGAGTGGGAGGGAGAAAGAGAATTTAGAACTTAAACTTCTTAAAAATATGTTAAAATTTTTAATGTAACTGGGAAAAATTTAATGAAATAAGATATATTTAAATATTTTAGAAGAAAGATAATGTGTTGAAGACTAGGAAAGATGGTAGAGCATGATGAAGTAATATAGCCAAACTCTCTCTTATAATTACTCCAACAAAGGTAAGGGAAGAACAACAGAGTGGTAATTAGTAAATCCAAGGAGAAATCAAAGTGAGTCAGTTTTCAAGTCCATGTTAGCACAGGAAGACAGCCAGACAACTATAGGCACCAGGGAATGGATTCATTAAGAAAGATCCACAGAGAGCCTTTCACTAAATTTACTGGGTTTAAATCTGTGACTGTACATGGCTGTGTATTGGGCAAGGAATAGGAAGAGGAGCAAGTCAGTAATTATGTTGCTCTGACCGTAAGTAATGCCCTTGATCAAGCATAAATTAAGACTAAATCATTACTTTCTCAGAGTATCATTTTTCTAATCTGTAAAATGGGGATAATAATACCTATATCACCTGCTTTACAAGATTGCTTTAAAGACCAAATGAAAAAAAAAACATATGTAAAGTAATTTCCCAACCTTGAAAAGCATCATATGACTATCAGCTCTTATTACTACCCTCATTATATTGATGAGAAAATTGATGCCTGGAGAGGTTACATGATTTTCCCATGGTCACACAGTCAGCAAATGACTAGATTTGAGTCTGGATTTGAACACAGGTCTGTCCTCCAACTCCAAATCCAATGCTCTGTCAGTTAACAAATCTTAATGACAATTGAAAATTAAACTCTTTTATCAATATAAGCAAAATATCTTCAGTATTGTCATTTTCACATGTCCTTTCTTTTAACCTGCCTAGTGTTTTCGTTATTCAATTGACCCATTTCTGTGATCTCTTGTGTTGTCTACCACTAATGAAGCCCTGGCCATAGTTAAGATAGATTGATAAATTTCAATTAGTGCCTAAAATATGTTTCGATGCATTAAGATTATATAAACTCTCCTTATTAGTGAATGTCTTCGTGGTTTATTTGGTGTTTAATTAATACCAAATTCTTCCCATCATTCAGAAGAATAATAAAAAGAGTTCCATACTATCCTGAGTGTATTTGACTCTCTGATTAATTTAAACCAGAATGACAATTCTTAAAACATTCAAGTATTTTGCTTACCTCTAAAGAGCTGAGGATTGCTCCAAAGTAATAGTAATGCCACAGTTACTATGATGATCAATCTTTATGCTAAACAATTTATTTAAACTACTAATCTTATATTAGCTAGATTCCTAGTACCACTGCCACCATCCTCTCAGCCACGAAGATATTTAGTCGTTTTTTTCAAGACATCATTATAATGATTTTGCACACTTTCCAACACATTGGAGGTGTTTTCTTTGAGGAACAAGCAAGAATGACATTTTAAGGTTTCGTTTTTTTAAAGAAAATCCATCTATTGGAGTACAGTGAGTCTACAGACATTTACTACTCACCTACTTTGTATCAAGTGCTATGCTAGGCATTGGAGATAGAGAGGCAAAAATCAAATATTCCCTGCTCTCCACATTCTATTAGAGAAATG
>JAQQSZ010011225.1:0-12305 GCA_028646595.1 Phalanger gymnotis | reverse complement strand
CGAATGCCAACAGTGGTGCAGTAGGCAGGAAAGCAAGACTTCATTACCCATGGAGGGACAACTTTAACTGGAGAGAAACTTCAGTGGAGTGGTTCCCTGGGAATAGGGACAAATTGGGTATAGTGTAGACAAAAGCACAGAGGCCTTCCCAGAAGGGAGGGAGGCTGTGATATAGTGTAGAGAGTCATCAGAGAGTGAATCACGGGGAGATGGAGTGAAACTCACAGAGTTCAGTGCTTCCAGGCATAGATGTTTAGCTCTAACATGGTTATGGAACAAGAGGCCTTTCTGGAATTTCTACAATAAAGCAGAAATTAAATAGATACCTTTATGCCTTTATATTCATAAAAAGAGGTCTGATGGCTATTTTGGTAGGGCAGACCCCCACAGTCTACTTGCTACAGGGTTACAGTGTTATGCAATGCTCCAGTTCCTCTTAGGAACTGCATGTGGCTTTGATGCAGTTTAGAGGTGCTGGGAACCCCAAAATACAAGGTAAGGGGAGTTCTGCCTCAAAAGAATTCTACCACTAAAACCTCCCAGTCAAAGCAGTGAGTTTATTGTGAAGCCAATAGAAGTAGAGAGATTCTAAGTTAATCTGCAAAATTTAGTAGGGATGAGATTGATACTTCTATATTGAAAAAGGAAGAAAGGGTCAGTGAAAAGATCTTGATGGGATTCAGGAGTGGTAAGTAGCTTGGGGTGAGCCAGGGGAAACAATGAAAGGAGTTAAGTGGTCTGAGAGCCACAGTGAAAGGACACTTAAAGGGATTATTGAGTATCTAGGTGGGATAGACCAGATGCCAGTGACCTGAGCTGCTGAAATGTGTGAGAAGGTTCAAGGGCTGGGAGTCTTTTCCCTTTAGGGGACCAAGTCGCATGTCCATCAGTTTCAGGAGCTGGCCAGAGGAATCAAGCGAGGCAATTAGAAAAGCAATCCATGTGGAGTTCAGAATAAAGGTAGTGCTTTAGAAAAGCATTGTGTTGGCCTTCTCAGTGGGTGGTTTGGTGGGGATGAGGCATGTAAGCCTGTTGACCAGAGTAAAGGAATTAGGAGTAGGATGAACATTTTGGAAAATGAGAAGCAAGAGACTGCTGTAGTACCAAAAAAGAAAAGGCTTAGTGCATAGAGGGAGTAACTGCAAACCTCAGGCCATGTCTGGTTTCTTGAATCAGTGGTCTGCATCAGCTGTCAGCTGCTTCTCATCCCGTCTACCTCAGGTGTCGGTTGCTTCGGACTCTATTCAATTTCTAGGATCAGTTCACCAGTAGGTTCCACAGTCCAGATAGGTGGTACTGCCCTTTTGAGATGTAGCAGGTGGATCCAGGACTACACTCTCTGGTGTTTGGCTGCAGTGGGGGGTGGTGAGCAGGACTACAAAGGGGCCTTTCCACCATGGCTCCAAGGAATGTTTTTAGAGATGACGTTTCCAGTAGACCCAGTCACCAAGTTGGATCAAGATCTCATTTGGAATTTCTAAAGAATGGGACTGTGAGACAAGTTGATAAGTCTCTGGTATTTTCTGAGCCAACTCAATACAGTGTTATAGTGATGGAGGTGCTTGGACCTTAATTCTAATATCACATTTCTCCTTAGCCTCTGCTTGTGTGCCTGTGCCTGGACCCCAATTCCAAAACCACATCCAGTTCTAAAATCACAACTCTCCCTAGCCTCAAAATACTGTCTCAGGCAGTTCCTCTCCAGTTCAAGGGAAGCATGCCCTAGCAAAATACTTATCTCTCCTCCTGACACAGTAGCCAGCTGTACCTACATATAGAATTTATTGGTCCCATTCCCTTTGTACTGCTAATTGGCTGTGTACTGGGCCATAATGATATTTACTGCTTACTGACCTTACTGATATGTAACCTAGACATAGTCAAATGTATGCTCCCTTACATTCATCTTGTCTAACAAGACATTTGATGGAAGCAGCCTGGATATTTATAGTCAGCCCTGAACGTTAGTTGACTTAGTGAAATTTCATGGTCAAAACCACACCTCCAAGTAGCCCCTCCTCTTGGACTATTTCCCAGTGAACTCTGAGTAAAACTCCTACTCATTAGATACTAAATGTGCATGTTCCTTTAAGAACTAACCACTCCTTAACCACATCCTAATCTCACCCCAAAACAACTAATTAAGACACATGGCACATGTTTGATCCCAAAATTTCCTATGTAAGATATACTTGTATCCCCCTTTAGATTGCAGGTTCCCTAAGAACTCTTGCCCACTGAAAAGCATAGTAAATCTTTGCCACCTTGACTTGAAGAATGCTTGGGTCCATGAATTCATTCCAGATGGCCCTAACCCATTCCAGTACTTGGGTCCTTGAGAGGCACTCCCCCTCAACTGCCCTGTCTGGGAACTCCAGTCTTGGGGTTCCTGGACCTCGTCTCTCCCCAACCCTTAACAATAGGAGGGAACCTTTGACTGTCATGCTTCCTACCCATGAGTATGGTGGCATTGGGCATCTTGTTATTACCTCATAGGGACTGAGGTTATAGGAACCAAATGATCTAGATCTAAGGCTTAGAGTTAAAGGAAGGGCTTGGCCAGGGGAAACCTAGCACCTCAGAAAATTTAGCAGGGGGCATTTTAAGTATCCTATTAGGAATCCCTCATAATAGAATGATTTTTCCTAAGAGAATTTTTGCTACCCCAGGGGCTGTGGCAGTATGACGGGGGAACACTTTCAGACAAAGCATATTTTATCACCAAGAGTTAGTGGCGATTGAATGAAGTTGATCTGCCAGTTTTCAAAAAGGGCACATCTGGAAAAGGAAATTGTCCACAATCAGGCTTCAGAGGCTTTGATGCACTGTGTTTCGGGCACATGGGCTGCAACTCATAGGCAGTGACAGCAGCCTTGTAAAAACTTCTAACCCATAGTCCCATAGTCTTATCAAGTACACATCCCGCTTTTTGAAGCTTTTCCTGCTTTATGATAAGCATTCTTTTCTGGCAATGGCTATTTCTTTTGTTAGGCTAGGAGGTTTAGGCAGGCCTTTGGGGTAAGATGGATATACTAAGGCCATGCTGCTAGGGACTTGTATGTCAAAAATTTGAAGAGTTTAAGCTGCAGTTTTAGCTTCTTGGTCAACCAAGTCATTTTCACAGCCTCGAATGTTGTTTTCTTGGCTGTGCCCTGGAATTTTAATTACTGCTACAACCTGGGGAAGCAGTAAACGGTCTAATAGACAGGAAACCTGTTTCTGATTTTTAATGGGCTGTCCTGAGGAAGCGAGGAAGCTCCGACGTTTCCACAGTATCCCAAAGTTACATGCCAAAGTCTCATCTTCACTTTCCATTTCAGGTAGATAGATAGCAGGATTGAATATGCTTATACCAATTACATTCATTTCTCAGAGGCAAATAGACCAAATGGGAGAGCTAACTGCACAACAATAGGTGGGATATTGATAACCAACCAGTATCAGTATCCAGTGTCAGTAACATGAAGCCCACAAGCTGGAGGGAGCTTGGCTGAGAGCTGGAGGGTTGGAAGAGGTTAAGGAAAGTATCAGGGATAAAAGACACAAGGAAGTGTCCTTCTTGGTCAAACGAAATAGTGGTCTGTCCTAGTAAGTGGTCAGGGGCCTCAGGGACTGGGACAAAAAGACTCCCTCCTTTAAAAAGAGAAAGTATTTCTCAGGTGGGCTACAATGGTCTTTTTAGCAATCCCCACAACTGAGATACTCTCTTCAGTCTTGGGGAGGGGAGTGGAAAAGGCAGAGGGGTTTAAAACTGAGAGTGTAGTGCCACTATCAACTGGAGCAGGCACCTCTTGCCTCTGTATGAACAAGGAGATATTTCCAACAGTAGTCATGGGGATAATGGACATGGCCTGTACACCTCCCTCTTTTTGCTATCTCTCTGGCCACCCCTCCCCAGCTAGTCATGCTGAGTGATTGAGATTGCTGGAAGGATCCCTCAGTTTTTCTGGGGTACTTTCTGGCACCAACTTCTAGTCTCCCCATTCTCCACTGAGACAGCCATGGGTTGATACACATCCAGATACCTTGGTCTGTATGAACACAGGGTGAGTTGGAACTGCTCAGCAAATTCCTTCTGGGATTAGGATACTCCTTGGCAATAGTGCGGACTTCTCCTTGCTGCCAGGGCTTGAAACTGTAGGACCTGACCAGGCTGGGAGAACTTTGTCTTGCACTTTGAAAGAGAACATAGAAGCTGGAGAGCTGGTGAAGTCTTTTGGTAAAGGTGGATATATTTTAGGTAGCTGGGTAGTTTAGGGGTTCTTAAGGAGAAAGTTTTCAAAATAATTTAATCCTTTCTTTTACTAATTCTAATTTAGACCCATTTTTTCCCTTGCCTCTGAGTACCATTTGTTATAGCTGCCCCACTCAAGAGGCCGAGTTTCCTTATTCATCAATTTCTGCCTTAAATATTCTGATTTGGTTTCATCAAAGCTGTCCCAATGCGGCCAGCAGTTTAGTGTCATCACTAGTTAAATCAATCGATTCTTGGCAATATGAAGGACAGTCAGGGCTTTATTTCTTATACATTTGAAAGACATATGCTTCTTCTGGCAGTTTGTTACTAGGAACTTCTGTATCTTCCACCGTACCTTTACTATACGTCTGTCCCATTTTAAAGGTGAGCATTCTAATACCACATAATGTAATAATAATTTGGGTAGCAGCTGCTGCTGAGGTGTAAGACCCAACAAGACCCACAACAAGGGCTGCCAGCACAAGTTCTTTGATCTGTTTTTCTAAGGAAAGCAACTTTAAGGGGTTAACAATCTCACTTTAATTAAACCTACATATATCTTTCACTTAGTTCAGGGGAAAAAGCCAGCACCCTGAACGTCAGAGCAAATATAAACAAATTACAAGCATACATTATATAAATGGAGCAAATAATCATGAATCAACAGACAGGCCTCTCGTCTGTCTGACCAAATCACAATAGTTATCAGAGAAGAACCAATGGGTCTGGGTTAGCAAAGGCGGGGGTGGGGGGGGATGGGGGTGGGATGCAGTTACAACAACTTGCCCAGAGTCTCAAGCTCCTTCCATGAGTGAGCCCCCAAGGCAAAATGCCAACCTCTGAGTTTATATACGCTGTTCAGCGTTAAGGGCATCATAACAATGGGACTCAAACCCATGTAGGTTAGGCTTTCCCTTGAGATAGGCAGGTCATCGGACTCCTGATTTAATCAAAGAAAGGAAGGCCAGACTCATCAAGGGTAAATAAGTGCTAACATAATTAAGTTAAAAGGGAAAACAGTAAAAAAGCCCCACCTTAATTACCCATAGGCATAACTAACAAGTACACACAGTACACAAATATACTATAATAGGATATAACAAAGGAATATAACAACACAGATGCATAAAATACAGATACACAAAAACAAATATTCCACTTTGTGCCAACAATTCACTTGAATTACAGAAGTAAACATTCCACAGTTCTAACCAAGTGCACAATTAAAATGTTAATTTCAACCACACACAGTTTAACGACACACAAAACCAACCTTGCAAGCAGTTCTTATACCAATAAAATTTATTGCATGCAGAAAAGAAACCTGTAGTCTGTAGCTCAGATATGCATGTACAAAAGAGGAGAGAAGAGAAAAACTGAAGGCCATAGCTACCCCTGCATTATAAGAGAAAAGACTCACACAAAAGCTGTGTGCACCCAGGCCCTACCAGAGTAATCCAGGCCAAGAAAAGGGCCCAGGAACATTCCTCACAATGAGAGATGGGTTTGATTGGAGGCTGAGGCCGGAATAGTGAAGCTGAATAGGGGTGCTGAACTTGCCCATCAAGGTGAGTTGGGACCCTAGGAAAGATCTAGTGGTACCTGTCCCTTCTCTCTGGTACTGGAGAGCTTGAGGCTTCACCTTACATCCACCTCTTAAAAACTTCTGGGGATGGGATTTTAGCGAGCCAGTCTCTAACCTGAGAAGATGAAAGAGCAATCTAGAGACAAAGTGCCAGCAATCAGGTAGCTGTTTAATTTGTTTTATTATGAGGAACACATTTGCAAATCGGGAATCCTGACAGAATTCCACCTTGCTGAAGTGAAGACAAAGATTATATATACATAAATCACAAATGAGAAGAGAGGGGGGAAGGTGGATTACAAACAATGGCTTAGTGGTTTCCCAGGAGAAATCCACAAATCTCACAATAAAACAGTTCTTGAGTCAAGTCTTTGGGGGTTATGACCACCTTTCCTAGGCCACAGCACCAGAGTTCTGTGGTAGAAACAGGTTTTACAATCTTTGATTTGCTTCACTTCAAGTACACAGGCTAGGATTGTCAAGGTTTGATCATTTCGAGCTACTTGGTGACTCACAAAGGAGGCAATTCTGAGAAATCTAAATTATTATTTTCATTATACATATATCAATTATTATAAAATCATAATTCCTTTCTCAGAAGTGATGTTTGTGAAAAGTCAAGAATCAAAGAAGGTCAGGGCCTGTGTTTGGGATCCACGGGATGATAATAACTGACAAGGGAGTGAAAGCAGAACCACTCCATTCTTACTTTCCTTCAGTTTTCTCTGTAATGGAGACTCACCCAAGGTAAATCATGAGATAATGAGAGCATTTAGCTGTATAGAGAGAATGCAAGGCATTGGGCCTAGATGGACTAAATAAAAATAAGAGCTAACACTTACATGGAGTTTACTGTGTTTCAGGTACTATGGTAAGTACTGGGGGGATAAAAATTATCCAATCTACATTAAGAAAAATAGAGGCAGAGTTCTGCACCAATGGCATTTTATTAAAGGGTTCATGGTCTCTTCTAATAAAGTGGACCTCAGAGCTTCCTCACAATCTGAGATGCTTCCTCCTTCCAGGTCTATTTTTATAGGGTTTGGTATTTAAACATTCAAGAACAGCTATACCAGACACAGAATAATCTCACTGATGATATATGGCTTATATGGCTAATATATGCAACACAATGTATCAGCAGGATCACAAGTTGGGCAAAGCAAGGATGATCTCCACTGACTAGGTGGTAATAAGGTTTTCGTAAGATGGTCACAAGAAGGGCACATACTCATGTCGGACAACAGAGAATGGTCCAGAGGTACAAAAATAATGTTGGGGGATTTTCCATGTAGTTGAGTCACCTCTGCCACACTGGGTTTGGTCACCATGGCAAGAAAAAACAAGGGTGAAGGGCCTCCAGCCAACTTCCCATGATTACGCAAGTGATCTTACCATCTGCAGCTCACAGCTCTGGGGACAAATATACAGAACTTAAATTGATTGATACTGATTGGAATAGAGTAGGGGTCTTCAATGAATCAACTTGCTCAATACTTTACAATGATTAACTCATCTGGTCCTCACAACAGCTATGAGAGATATTGTGAAAGTAAACAGTTGAAGGAAGAAAGCATTTCTAGTAAGGATTGTTGCACCCAGTCATCTGAATGAGAGCTTGGTAATGAATATTTATCAAGGAATGAATGGTGCTTGGAGCATTTGCATGTGCACATTTACAGTCTGCCCATTTGCATTTCTCCACATTACAATAATTGAAAATTTACTAAAAATTTCTGTGACTAGTTTGTGTTCATGTAAGATTGTGGCAGAGGCAGATGGACGTTAGAAATTCTCTTGCGTTTTTACTACAGCACCCAGCCATATCATGCCCTTTAAATGAAGATAAAGACTTTGGGCAGTAGAACTTTGAATTTATGTTCAATCACAACATTGCCTTTTGTTTTTTAATCAATTTTTCTTAAGGAATAAAAATAAATGTTAAACATTTTGTGATTTGTGAAAGAACTACAATCCTCTGAGCCTGGAAGACCATATATGTTTTATAATCTATAGGGAGATTGTGTAACTTGTTACAAGGCTACTGTTAGACATTTTCCTGACTCCAATCCCAACACCTTGCTGCCTCTTAATGTGACTTGGGTAAAAATATTTCAGCTTTCTTCTGGAACATCAGAGGGAAGGTTTTTTGTTTGTTTGTTTGTTGTAAATACTGTATTGGCTCATAACGATGGGAGGAAGAAGAAAAGAAAATTGGTTTAAAAACACAGTTCAGATAATGAATGGTCCAGAGTTCACCAGATTTAGGTCCTGGGTTTCAATGGTGAAGTAGAATTTAAGACTCTTTTTAAAACTATATTTAGAATCATCTTCCCAACCCCCATCCCTAACTCAGGGGGAAAAAATTAAGCTGTTTCTAAAAATAAGAGTCATGTATCTAGAGGTAGAAAAGGGTCTCAAGCCATCTTGCTTAGTGCTCTCATTCTCCAGATGAGGAGACTGAGGCCCATGGGTTTAATGACTTATCCAGGGTCAGTTAGCAGCAGGCAGGCTTTAAACCCAGGTCTTTGGATTCTGGAGCACAAAATGTTCTTTCCACTCTGCTAAAAGAGAATTCATACGATCCTCCCATGTTTTTAGGAATTTTCTTTTTTAAGTAAATAACAAAACATTACATTTTGAATACTTTAGACCATGACTTTGTTCAGCATTCTTCAAGGACGCTTTTTTTTAACATTTCTGCACTGCGGAAGTCTTTGAAGGTAATCTTTTTCCCTTTCAGATCTCTAGTGTATCCAGTAAGCATGCATATTTTTATTAAGTCTGTAATTATTCAAAGATTAAATAGTAATACAGGGATGCCTCCTTTAGCCAGCGTATTTAGGGAATGGTGAATTCCCCATAAGTGGAAAATCTAACTAAATGAAATTTACTCCTTTAGTCATGAGTTTCATGTTAACTTTTTGTCAGATCTTTCTCAAGTATATTAAAACTTTCCATGCTAATTAAACAGGAGAATGAACCTATTTCATTCACTACTACCTCTTTTCCTACTTGCCATAAGCTTACCTTTTTTTCAAGAGACCCACTGTACCTCATCTTCCAAATATAATCCATACAAAAGGAATCAGTCTAATCTTCCTCATGCGTTAATGTTGAATTAATTTCAATCAGTCTGGCTCTTCTTGACCCCATTTGGGGTTTTCTTGGCAAAGATACTGGAGTAGTTTACCATTTCCTTCTCCAGATGAGGAAACTGAGGCAAATAGGGTTTAGTGACTTGCCCAGGGTCACATAGCTAGTAAGTATCTGACGCCGAATTTGAACTGAGGTCTTCTGGATCCAGGCCCCCACTGTTATTTACTGTGCCACTTGGCTGCCCCTCCCAATGCATAGATCTAATCGTACCTCTTCCCTCAGTCCCTTTGGTGACTTCTTACCTCTTGCAGAATCATCTAGGCCATCTAGTCCAACCCATACTGAGTTCTACTACATCACTAACTAGTAGTCCAGCTTCTCCAGCAAGATACCCAGTAGTGAAGAACTTTATCTTCTAAGGTAGCCCATTTCACTTTAGAAAAATTTTTAGGTATTGGGAAGATTTTCCCAAATCTTCATTGGAGTTAGCCTCCTGGCTTTCTAGAAATCTTAGCTAAAATCCTACTTTCTGCAAGAAGCCTTTCTCAATCTTCTTAATCTTAGTTCTCTCCAATTTTTACTGTATGTGTCTTGTTTGTACCCAGTTGTTTGCCTTTTTTCTGCTTCGTTAGACTGTGAGCTCTTTGGGAATGGGGATTGCCTTCTGCTCTTCTTTGTATCTCTTAGCACAGTTCTTGTGTACAAAGTAAGTTTACTGACAGCCCAAATTATATGTGTCTAGGGGGAAATGGAAGATGGTATGAGATAGGTTGAGGGTGGGAGAATGACCCCTTCTGCCTGATTGGCAATGCGATATAGCCTTTGAGTTGGGCCTTGACAGGGGAATGAAGATATCAACAGGAACATTTATTAGCGACTACTATGTTGCAGGCACTCTGCTAAGTGCTAGGGATACAAAGAAAGACAAAAGACAGTCCTGGTTCTCAAGGAACTCTCAGTCTTAATGGAAGAGACAACAATCAAATGACTGGGTAGAAACAACATACGTGAAGAATAAATTGGAGATGTTCAGTAGAGGGAAGGCACCAAAATTAAGGGATATTAAGTAAGACTTCTTGTAGAAGATGAGTTATTATCTGAGACTTAAAAAAAGCCAGAAACAGAGATGAGGTAGAGAGAATTCTAGGCATGGGCTCAGTCATTCAACATGCACAGAGATGATGAGTATCTATCTAAAACCACAGGCAAACTTTATCTGTAATGGGGATAAACTAGAAGCCTTTCCAGTAAGATCAAGATTGAAGCAAGGATGTTCATTATCACCATTATTATTTCATATTGTACTAAAAAAATGCTAGCTATAGCAGTAAGGCAAGAAAAGAAATTCAAAGAATATAGGAATGAGGAAACAAAAATTTTTACAGATATATATGATGGGGTACTCAGAGAAACTAAAAGACTCTAAGTTACTAATAATGAGAGAAATCCAAATTAAAAGGACTCTGAGTTACTAACTCACACCCATCGCATTGTTTAAGATGACAGAAAAGGAAAATGGCAAATGCTGGAATGTTTTTGTGGGAAAATAGGTACACTAATGCACTGGTGGTGGAGCTGTGAGCAAGTCCAACCACTCCAGAGAACAATTTGGAACTATGCCCGAAAGGCTAGTGGTCTGTTCCTCAAGGAAATGAAAGAAAGGAAAAGGACTCATATGTACAAGATTATTTATAGCAGCTCTTTCTGTGGTGGCAAAGAATTAGAAACTGAAAGGATGCCCATTAGTGATGGAATATAATTGTGCTGTAAGAAATAATGAAAAACCTGGGAAGATTCATATTGAAATGATACAAAGTGAAATTTCCTCTGTGACAACGGGCATGCGTTTTGAAGCATTATAGGTTTGTTTCTGCATTGAGTCAAAGCTGTCAGATTATGTGCACAATGATTTTAGTGTTCCGTAAGTGGTCTTGGGTGGGTCGAGAGCCACTGTGAAAGGGCTATTGAGTATGTAGTATCTTTGGAGAGCTTAGTTTAAGTTGAATAGTGAGATTGGAAGCTCTACAGTAGAGAGTTAAGGAGAGACTGAGAGAAAAAGAAGTAGAGGCAGCTATGGGAGATGTCCTTCTCAAGCAGTTTCACCACAAAAGGGAGGACAGATGTACAATAACAGCTCATGGCAGTGAATAGATCAAGGGATTTTTTTTTTAGGATAAAGGAGACACGAGCATGTTTGTAGGCAATAAGGAATCAGATATGAATAAAGAGAGACTGAAGGTAAGTGAGAGTAGGGATGATAAAGGGGGCCATGTACTGAGAAGACAGCATGGAAGGGATGACTTGTACATGTAGGAAGGTTTGCACTGACCAGGAGAAGAGCCGTGTCTTTATCTGAGACAGGAGTGAAGTTGGAAAAAGTGACAGAAAGTGTGAGTTAAGGAAGATGTGAGAAGGTGAAAATCTTAATGAATGGCCTCAATGTGTTCAGTGATGTATGAAGCAAGGTTCTGAGCTGAGAGACTGGTGGAAGGGGAGGTATCTTAGAAGTCTGAGGAGCAATGTAAAGCTCTGGAAAAGCCTCTGTGGTGATGGAGATATTGTGGGAGAGACTTTGTAACAGACGTGTAACAACAATGTTACTTGTAGCTACTGTGGCTGTGTAAGACCAATAACACCAGCATGCAGGAGGGCTGCTAGCACGGGTAGATATGCATCCAGTGGATGACATGAAACTGACTTTACAGAATCCCATTATTTGAGAGTTAGAAAGGGCCTTGTGGGCTATCGACTCCAAATCATATTTGAAAGTGCATTTCCTCCATGACATACCATTAAATGTGCCTATGCAGCCTCCAATAATGGCAGAGCCCCAACTGCCTCTTCAGGAAGCCCAATTCTACTTTCAGAATAGATCTTCTTGGTAAGTTTTCTTAACTCAAACCTAAATTTGCCTCATTACAATTTTTACCAATTATTCCTAATCCTACCTCCTGGAGCAAAAATACAGAATTCTATTCCTTCTTGCATGGGGTAGCCCTTCAAACCAATCAAATGATTAAAAACAGTTATTAAGCATCTACTATGTGCCAGGCACTGAGCTCAAGAAAGGTGACAAAGGCAAAGAATCAAACAGTACAAATTTCCAAAAAGCTTACATAGAAATGTATTTGTATGCACTCACATATATGTTGCTGTTGTCACCCATTTCAGCTATGTCTGAGTCATTGTGACCCCATTTGTGGTTTTCTTTTTTTTAATTTTTATTTATTTTTTATTTAATATGTTTAGTTTTCAGCATTCCTTTTCACAGGAGTTTGAATTACAAATTTTCTCCCCATTTCTACCCCCCCACTCCAAGATGGCGTACACTCTGGTTGCCCTGTTCCCCAGTCAGCCTTCCCTTCTGTCACCCCACTCCCCTCC
>JAQQSZ010011224.1:0-12305 GCA_028646595.1 Phalanger gymnotis | reverse complement strand
ATGAATTCTCTTTCTTGTTTACCTTTTCATGCTTCTCTGGATTCTTGTGTTTTAAAGTCAAATTTTCTATTCAGTTCTGGTCTTTTCACAGAGAAAGCTTGAAAGTCCTCTATTTTATTGAAAGTCTATATTTTGCCTTGGAGCATGATACTCAGTTTTGCTGAGTAGGTGATTCTTGGTTTTAATCCCAGCTCCATTGACCTCTGGAATATCATATTCCAAGCCCTCTTTGATCCCTTAAGGTAGAAGCTGCTAGATTTTGTATTATCCTGATTGTGTTTCCACAACACTCAAATTGTTTCTTTCTGGCTGCTTGCAGTATTTTCTCCTTGACCTGGGAACTCTGGAATTTGGTGACAATATTCCTAAAATTATTCAAGCTCCCAGTCTGGTTGGTCTGGGTGTGTCTCGTGCTGGGCTCTGCTCTGCTCCTATCTCCATGCAACAGACCTTACCCTGCAACCATCCAAGCTGTCCTGGGCTGGAGCCCTGCTTCTCTCTGCTTTTTCATGCATTCTGCAGGTCTGGAATTTGTTCTGAGCCAGTTTTATTGGTGTTTGGAGGGTCCTCGGGGAGTGCTTTAGGCCAGTCCCTGCTTTCCAGCTGCCATCTTGGCACCACCTCCCAGAAGACAGATTTCTATACCCAATTCAGTTTGTAAATATATTCTTTCCTTTTTGAACCATTCTAGCTAAGAGTGAGGTTCAGTCATTGCCTGCTCCCCTGCCATTTCTTCCTCCCTATAGGATCAGATCCCAAGACCAATAACTTAAATTTGATTCAACAGGAATTATATCCCAAAACCAGTAAGCCCACTTCAATGCAGCACCAAGGAAATTATAACACAGTATTATAGCAAGGAACCAAGTCATCCTGTAACTTTCCTCCCTGCTGGGGCCTCCCCATAAACACTCAGGAATCCTAACTGCTTGCCTGCATTTTCTCCCCCACCTCAGTGCTCTGAAACAACCTGGTTTCCACTCTACTCCCTACTCCATACTCTTTCTGTAGATCTGTCATCTTGGAGTTCTTACTTCTCCTCCTTGGACTGGATTCTGAATTCTCACTGCTGACTTCTGGATTCTCAGTTGTCAATGGCTACCTTCTATGTGTATGTACTCTTTTTAGGGCCAGAAGGCTTCACACCCAATCAGCAAAAGGGTGTGGACCTAAGGGTTGGTGCCTAGTAAGTAAAGGCCTGCCTACAAACAAATGTCTAATCAAGCTTCCCTTAAGAGGCCCCACCTGAGGCCTATTAAACAGGGTGGGAAAGATCTTTAATCACTGATTGTCATCACACTCACACCTCAGTTTTTTGAGACTATCTCAATATAATTGATTCATGTCCTTTATGCAGACTCCTTCTTATTGTCCTTCTAATGGCAAAGTTTTTAAGAGTTATATGTATCATAAACATAATTACATAAACAATTTATATGATAATAATAATTGATTCCTTTATGACTTATTTTTAATGATTTCTTATTTTGTTCTTCTCTGGAGTCTTGTATTTAAAAATCAAATTTTCCATTTGGCTCTTGTCTTTTTATCAGGAATGTCATCAGGAATGTCCTTTCTGTTATTAAATACCTTGTTCCTGTATATGATTTTATTTACTTTTTCTGAGTAGATTATTATTGGTTGCAATATTAGCCCTTTCTTTCTGAAATATCACATTTCAAGAATTCTGATTTTTTAATGTGGTTGCTGCCAAATATTTTGTGATGTTCTGTGGCTCCATGGTATTTGAATTGTTTCTTTGTAACTGCTTATAGAATATTTTCTGTGATGTGGGATCTCTAGAACATGACTAATATTCTTAACAGTTATTATTTTGGGATGTCTTTCAGGAGGTGATTGGTAGACTTCTTTCAATTTCTATTTTATTTTCTATATCTAAGATTTCAGGGCAGTTTTCCTTTATAATTCCTTGAAATATGATATTTATGTTCTTTTTTAATAATAACCTTCAGGGAGTACAATAATTCTTAAATAATCTCTCCTCAATCAGTTTTCTATTTCAGTTGTTTTTTTCTGATGAGGAATTTTATGTTTTCTTCTACATTTTTAATGCTTTTGACTTTTTTTCTTTCTTGATGTCTCATATAACCCTTACCTTCCACTTGTTCAACTGTAGTTTTTAAGGCATCGTTTTTTAAGTAAGCTTTGTACCTCTTTTTTCCCCTTTTGTCCAATTCTGCTTTTTTTAGACTATGTTTTCTTTAGTGAGTTTTATACCTCTTTTACTGTTTGGCCATTTCTATTTTTAGAGTATTATTTTCTTTAGAATTTTTGTGCCTCTTTAGCAAACTGTTGATTGTCTTTTCATAATTTTCTTACATCATTTTGATATATTTCCTCAATTTTTTTCCTGTACCATTCTCAATTTTTAAATGCATTTTTTTATTCTTCCAGAAATCCTCTTTTAATCTTGTGTGCAATTCATTTATTTTGAGGTTTTCTTCATAAGTGTTTTAACTTCATTGTCCTCTTCTGAGGTTGTGTCTTGATCTACCCTAGCACCATAATGGTTTTTAATGCTCAGGTTATTTTTCTGTTGTTTACTCATGCTTCGAATTTCATGTTAACGTTCGGTTCTTCTCACCTGGAGGGGTGGGGATGGAAAGTCATTACTCAAGCTTCAGGCATTTTTATGCCGCTAGTTTCTTAACTAGGCTTCTGGGTTTGGAAGATTTCAGTGCTTCCAAGGAGATGTGATCTGGGGAGAAGTGTGCTCACTGTTCTCCTAGTATGTGCTCCAGTCCTCATCCTGGAAGGGCCCCCCCCCCATCTCTTGCAGCTAGAAGTACAATTTTTCCTTGGGGCCCCTGCTCTCTTGTGAGTACAAGTGCTCCCCTCTCTCCTGTAACTGTGATCCAGAAGTGGCCATGAGGAATGGAATTCTCAAACAGCACCTTATCTTGTGCCCAATCCTAACAGAGGATTCCTGTATTCTCTTTCTCACCAGTTGTGCAATCCCCCTACTCTCTAGGTGGCGAGCTGCTGAAGTTGCTACCACTGCTGTTGCTGCCACCAAGTGCTACAGCAGATATTGCTCCGGGCTAGCAGATACTCCAAAGTCATAGATGTCCAAACATTCTAAATTGTCTTGGATTGGGGAAAAAAAGTCTCATTCTGAACTTTTGTTATGTCTATTGCTCTAGAATTCAGTTTCAGTTACTGTTTTAAAGTTGTTTGGAAAGAAATATTCAGAAATCACAACAGTATTGTTTTTTTTGTTTGTTTTTTTTTACTAGTATCTTGGCTCTGCCTCCCACCTCCATTATCTGTTTGCCTCCTAGTAGAACAGACTATTGAATTATCGGGGGCAAGGTTATTTAATGTTTAGATTTTCATCCCTACTATCTACATAGTACTTGGCACATATCAAGGCTTTGATAAATGATTAATTGATTGACAGAAAAGATGGTATTATTTGTAGCTACAATGGGTTTTAGATATTAGTTGATTCAATCATCTGATTTTGAGAAGAACTTAAATTACATCTTGTATTCTTTGGTGAATGCATATAGATTACAAGAGAAAAATGTAACTAATAAACTAATGATGAAAACAAACACTTTGAAACAAGATGTCCTAATTTTATTTTTAATTGCTTTATATTTATCAATTTTATTTTTCTTCTGATATTCTGTATTTCTTCTTTTTGCTTATTTGAATTTTTAAAAATTTGTCCATTTTAACTGCATATTCATTTCACTAACCAATCAACAACCATTTATTGAGTTGCTTAATATAGAAGTTGACAAAATGTTTGTCCTAGAGTGATGAAATCCTGAGTTCAAATTCTGTAGCATAAACTTAGTAGAAATGTGACCATTAGCAAGCCACTTAGCCTGTGTGATTCAGTTTTGTCATATTTAAAAAGAAAGTGATAATAGCATTCACCTTCCCAGTCAGCACTAAATAGAATAATTCTACAACACTTAGCATAATGCCTGGCATACAGTAAGCACAGTATAAATGGGAGCTGTTATTATTCTTATTATGAGTCGTACACATTGTTATAAGCTGGGCATGCAATGAATAAAATATTCCCTACCCTTAAGAAGCTTATTAAAATATACTTATCTTTTATAATCACTTAGATTTGTTCATATATTCTTCCCCTGATCACTCCCAAAGAGAGATCCTTTAAAACAAAGAACTTAGAGAAACTTTATGAGGAAAGAAGGATTTAAAAAAATATAGAAAATGATAAATATTTTTTGTAATCTAACCTTTGTGTGTTCAGTCATTTTTCAGTGATGTCAGACTCCCCATGACACCATTTTTTGGGCAGATAGTGGAGTGGTTTGCCATTTCCTTCTCCAGCTCATTTTACAGATGAGGAAACTAAGGCAAATGGGTTTAAGTGATGTGCCTAGTTAACACAGCTACTAAGTGTGTGAGGTCAGATTTGAATTCAAGAAGATGAGTCTTCTTGATTCCGGGCATGGTATTCTATCCACAGTGCCCATGCCATCTACTTGCACAATTCTGACATATACAAGTGATTAACTCCATTGGATCCAAACTCCTCACAGCACTGTGTTTTGGTTTGGGAAATACAGCTTCTTCTCTGTTATTTTACAACATTCGATGTTAATTATTTTTAGTAGTTATTGTTTCTAGTTATCTTATTTCATTTTGTATGCTCTTTTCCTGGCTATGTTTATTTTGTTTTCTGTTAGTTGAAACTAGTCTTTCCATAATTTGCTTTTATTCATTATGCCTATCTTTTATTGCAGCATAGTAATGTTTCATTATATTCACGTATTCAATTAATTTAAAATTCCTCCACTCAATGGACATCTACATTTTCCCCATTTTTTTGCTATCAAAAAAGTTTTGTTTTCTTGTCATTGTTCTTGTGTTTGTTGAGCCTTTAATTTTTTTCTTTTTTAAATATTTACAGGTAAAACAATATTAACATTGTTTTTTTTAAATGTAGAGTTCCAAATTTTCTTCCTCTCCCCATTACTGGCTCATTGAGATGGCAAGCAATCTGACAAAGGTTATACATGTGTAGTCATGCAAAGCACATTTTCATATAAGTCCTGCTATGACAGAAAACAGACAGTAAGGAAGAAACAAAGATAAAGAGAGAGAGAGAGAGAGAGAGAGAGAGAGAGAGAGAGAGAGAGAGAGAGAGAGAGAAAAGAGAGAAAGAAAAAATAAAGAAAGGAGAAAAAGAAAGAAAAAGATGAGAAAGAAAGAGAGGAAGAAAGAAAAACAAAGAAAGAAAGGAAGAGAGAAAGAAAGAAAGGAAGAAGAAAGAAAAAAGAAAAAGAAAGGAAGGAAGGAAGGAAGAAAGAGAAAGAGAGGGAAGGAAAAGAAAGAAAGAAAGAAAGAAAGAAAGAAAGGGAGGAAGAGGGAGGGAGGGAGGAAGGAAGGAAGAAAGGAAGGAAAGAAGAGAGAAAGAAAGGAAGGAAGAGAGAAAGAGAGAAAAGGAAGAAGGAAGGAAAAAGTATTTTGCAATTTGCCTTTAGACTCCACCAATTCTTTCGCTAGAGATGGACAACACATTTCATCATAAGTCCACCAGAATTGTCTTGGATAATTTTATTGCAGAGAACAGCTAAGTTATTCCCAGTTGATTATATAATATTAATCTTATTGTATATAATGGTCTTGCTTTTGCTCATTTCACTTTACATCAGTTCATGTAAGTCTTGTCTGAAAGCATCCTGCTCATCATTTCTCATAGCACAACACTATTCCATCACAATCATATATAACAACTTTTTCAGCCATTCCCCAACTGTGGTATATTCCCTCAACTTCCAGTTCTTTGCCACTACAAAAAAGAGTTTATTTAAATACTTTTGTACTTATAGGCCCTTTTCCTTTTTGGTTTTTATCTCTTTGGAATACAGACCTAGTAATGATATCACTTGGCTGATGGGTATACATGGTTTTAAATCCCTTTGGGCATATTTCCCAATTGCTCTCCAGGATGGTTGAATAACTTTACAACTTCACCAATAGTGCATTAGTGTATTAATTCTTGCACATCCCCTCCAATTTTCTTTTCTGTCATAATAGCCAATCTGATAGGTATGGGGTGGTATTTCGGGATTCTTTTAATTTGCATTTCTCTGATCAATAGTAGTTTAGAGCATTTTTTCAAATGACTATTTGAATATTGGCTTTGAATATTTTAACTGAAAACTGAATGTTCATATCCTTTGACAATCATCAACTGAGGAATAATTCTTATTTCTATAAATTTGACATAGTTATATATGTATATATATATATATATGAAAAGTGAGGTCTTTATCTGAAAACTTGATGTATTTTTTTCCCCACAGTAATGATTACCACGTATTTCCTTCCATCCAAATTCCCCCATTTATCCTACTCAGTCTCTCTCTCCTTTCAACCTGTCTATTCTCAAAATTTATATCCCTCCAATCTACTCTCTCTTTGATTACCCCCCCCCATTCTCTTATATCCTTCCCCTCCTATATGGTAAGACTCGGTGTGTAATTCCTTCTTGGAGCCAATTTACATGCAAGTAAGATTTATATGCTCCCTTCTATTTCCCTTGTTTTTCTCTCCACTGCAAAATTTCTTTGTGGCCTCTTTTATGTCAGATAATTTACCCCATTCTACCTCTCTCCTTTCACTTCACTTTCAGTTCACTTCACTTTCACTTCAACTCCTACCCATGCCCTTTGTCTGATTGCCTAATAATAAGAAAGTATTTAGGAGTTAAAAGTATCATCTCATGTAGTAATGTAAACAGTTCAATCTTATTGAGTACTTTATGACTTTTCTTTCCTGTTTACCTTTCTATGCTTCTCCTAAATCTTGTATTCAAAAGTCAAATTTTCTATTCAGCTCTGGTCTTTTCACCAGGAATCCTTGAAAGATTTCTATTTCATTGAATGTCCATTTTTTTTTTCACCCGAAGGGTTATACTCAGTTTTGCTAAGTAAGTGACTCTTGGTTGTAATCCTAGCTCTTTTGTCCCCTGGAATGTCATATTCCAAGCCCTCTGGTCCTTTACAGTGGAAGCTGCTAAATCTTGTGTTATCCTGACTGTGGTTCCATAATATTTGGATTGTTTCTTTCTGCTGCTTGCAAGATTTTCTTCTTGATCTGAGAGCCTTGGAATTTGCCTGTAGTATTCCTTAGAATTTTGATTTTGTGACCACTTTCTTGGAGGTATTCTTTCAATTTCTATTTTATCCTCTGGCTGTAGAATATCGGGGCAGTTTTCCTTGATAATTTATTGAAAGATAATGTCTAGAAGGCGGAGTAATGTCAAGATGGTGGAGTACAATTAGGGACTCACCTGAGCTCTCCTCCAAATCCTTCTAAATACCTTTAAATAGAGACTCTACAGTAATTCTAAAGTGCTAGAACCCACAAAAAGATTGACTGAAGCAATTTTACAGCCCATGACAACTTAGAAGGCTAAGAGCAAAGATTTGTTGTAGCAGACTGAAAGAGGAGTGCATCAAGCACAGGTCATTCTAGTGCAGGCCAGGCCCCAGTGAACTAGAAAAAAGTCTCAGGGCAACTGAATCAGTGGCAACAATGGTGCTTTGCAGACCTCTCAGCCCACAGAAAGTAAGGAGATCAGGCAACAGTTCAGAAGGAGATTTCTAGGGGTCCCTTTGCTGGCACCTGGGGCAGGACTCTGTTGCTTTGCCTATACTTAGATCTAGGTCACAGTTCTGGGTCTTAATCCCAGTTCAAGGAGGAACAATAGCACAGCAGAGATTGTGGCTTCAGGAAGGCAGGCAACCTGGATACAGTTCCAGGGTTGAAAAGAGTGATTGTGGTTGCTCACAAACCAGTACACAGTGCAGGAGGGTAATAAACACACTTGTCCCTAGATCATACCATACCATCTTGGAAGAGCAAAACACTTGCAGGTTCCCAGCACTGCCTATAAAACAGCTGCATACACACACACACACACACACACACCCCTTGAAGCTTGGGACAATGCCACCTCCAATTGGGATGCAGAGCCCTATTTTATTGTAGGGTTAAAAGTCAAGAAATAGGCTGGGAAATGACCAAACAACTGGAAAAAAATTCTGACCATAAAAATAGTGGGTTTTTTCATTATTTTGGTTTTGATGGACCATTTCTTGATATCTTATAACCCAATCCTAAATTAAGGAATAATTTTCCTCAGTAAGTTTTTGTACCTCCCTTTCCATTTGGCCATTTCTGCTTTTCAAGATGTTCTCTTCATCAGATTGTTGTGCCTTTTTTTGCCTTGTGGCCTATTCTGTTTTTTAAGATGCTGTTTTCTTCAGCATTTTTGTGCCTCCTTTACCAAGCTGTTCACTCTTTTTTCATGATTTTCTTTCATCTCTTTCATTTTTTTTTCCCAGTTTTTCTGCTACCTCTCTGATTTTAAAAATCCTTTTTGCACTCTTCCATGGCCTGGGGCCAATTCATACTTTTCTTTGAAGCTCTAAAAGTAGGAATTTTGACTTTGTTTTCTTCTTCTGATTTTTTTTAAACCTCCCTGTTGACACAGTAACTTTGTATAGTCAATATCTTTTTCTGCTGACTGTTCATTTCTTCAGCCTATTGCTTGACTTTAAAGTCTATGCAAAACTGGGGGTCTGTGTCTAGAGACTATGTGTGTTAGGTGGGGGGTGTCCCAAGCTTCAGATTTTTTCTGCATCTGTTTTCAGAGGTAATTCTGGGGTTTTGATTTTTCTAATTTTTTGATTCTTGCAAGGTAGTATGATCTAGGGAGAGCTGTGTTTATTGTTCTTCTGTTTTGTACTCTGCTCTGCTAAGCACCACAAGTACTCTTTTCTACTCTGGAACTATGATCAGTCTCTCTTCCCTTGTAGCTACAATATCTGGTGTACTAGTACTCCTCCTTTCCCTGTGACAGACCCTGGACTGTAACCTGGATCCAAGTCTGGGCAATATAAAAGAATCCTACCCATGGTACCAGCAAACGGACTCTTGTAAACTTTTTCTGACTAGTTGTCTGACCCCCTTATCATCTGTGTATTGAGAGATCTGGAAATCTCCACTGCTACCACTGATTCAGTTACCCCCAAAAGCCTACTGCTGGTTTGCTGATCTGGTGTCTTTAACAACAATGCTGCTTGCAGCTGCTGTGGCTGTGTAAGACCAATAACACCAGCACACAGGAGGGCTGCTAGCACAGGTTCTTTGATCTGCTTTTCTAATGAAAGCAACTTTAAGGGGCTAACAATCTCACTTTAATCAAACAAATATATATATGTATAAATATATGTATATATATACATACATGCATATATATAAACACACACATATATACACATACATACACACACAAATATACATACATATATATGTATATATAAAATCTATATCTGTATCTATCTATATCTATCTATCTATCTATCTATCTATCTATCTATCTATCTATCTGTGTAATTCACTTAGTTCAGGGGGAAAAACCAGCACCCTGAACTTCAGAGAAAATACAAGCAGAAATTACAAATATACATCATATAAACAGAGCAAATAAGACAAACTAGTCTATCCATAGCAATATATAGTTACCAGAGAAACAACAACATCTAGGTTTCTTCAAAACTGTGGGTGGGGGGCTCCAGTGGCTATCCAGAGTCTCCACACTAACATTCTTCCAATGAGTAAGAACCCCACAAAAAAAAATGCTAACCTTTGAGTTTATATACTTTTCTTAGGGCCCAAATGCTTCACACCTAATTAGCAAAAGGTCGTGGGCCTGGGGTTTTGCACTAAGTAAGACTTAATCAAAGGCACTTGATTACTTCAGAATTCTAAAAAAGAAAACAGTAAAAAAGAAGTCCCGCCTTAATTAATATTACAGTGTCGACTCTGTGTGACCTGTACTGGACTGTTCTTTACTTTCGTCCTGGTGCGACAGATTTTTCTGCCAACCTACTAAGTTGTTGGACAAGAAAATTGTTTCATTCTGTCCCTTTGTGGGTTCTGCAGCTCTAGAATTTTTTGGAGACATCATTTAAAGGGGTTTGGAGAGTTTGGGGGAGATTCCATGTATGTCCCTGCCTTTTATCTGCCATCTTGGCTCCTTTCTCACCTTTTATTTTTTCAAAGACCTCTAAAAAATCTTACATTTAACATAGGAGACATAAGATCTATGGACCTTTATGTCAAATCATGGTTTCATCAATGAGGCTCTGGTCTCAGAGAAATGATATACCTCACCCCTCCCCTTGGGTTTCTATCCTTCAGGAGCCTGGGGTGATAGGGTGAACTTGAATACAAATACTATTCTGTGTATTATTGTGCTTGTTGTAATCTGCTCCCCTGTGAACAAGTTCTTCAACCATGATTATTTTAGTTGTTCTTCTGTAGAGCTCAACTCTCACCTATTAGGCTGTGTTCAGACTTCTTTCATCTCTCTTAATGTACAGCTGGATTCAATGTATGCTGGCAAATGTTTTTATCAAATGTCTCTGGAAAAATGTTTTCATGACAGTCTTTCAAGTTTAATCTGAACTGTTAACATTTTTTCCATCATGTTCTTAAGCCTAGACAGCCAAGAAAACAGTCAATCAAACCCTGGTATGCAGCATTTGCCTATTTCTGAGGTGTAAATCCTCATGTTGAAAATTCAACAAACAGTTCTTCTAAGATGACTGGAGCTGGCTCTGACACAACCCTGGCTAGACTTCACTGGCCTGGATGCTGTCACAGATGTATTAAAGACACGGAAATACCCCACTTGTTAGGCTTTGTTATAATTGCTCCTAAATAAGGGCTCACTACCTTTACTAAATCCAGAGGAGCCAATTGCCTTTTAATGACCACCTGGGGAATTAGATGAAGATTCAGACAGCTAATGGCTAGTGGTTCAATAAGTCTACTTCTTTGCATTTCCTTTCCAAGTTGTGAATGGGCCATTCTGAAATTAATGTCATTTACAATCTAGGAATGGACTAATATAAAAAAAATTCTAGCCTTCTTGATAGTCTGGCCTAACTGGCATAAAGTGCTTTAGTGGCTTCTGTGGAAGCTGCTGAACTAGTCCATGAAAACTTCCAGTCCCTAGTTATCAATCCATGCTGAATTAGAATGGCAAGATGCTTTTAATCTCTTCTTTTATTTTTAGTATTTATAATTTACCTGTTACATGGTCAGTAACATCTACTAAGTATTTTGGAGACTAAGGATCATATATCCCTTTACATGTATCTTTATAACTCTGATCATTCCAAATAGTATTTGTTTGGAAGGCTATAAAACAAAGTAAAATAAAGAAAAAATGTATTTAAGGTGGTAATTTTTTGGAATATTTACTGAAATAACACAGAAGTTCCAGAGAGTTAACTTACTGTAAAAAAAAAAAAGTTTCTTTCTTTTCCTAGTGATCATGCTTAAAGACTGGGATGATTTTGATATCACATGATTATTAGGACATTGTTTTTCCTTTTGATTTTAAAAAGTATATGTTTCCTTTTTTTTTTTTTAGAAATCACACATTTTATCATTTCTTCCAATGTAATTAATACACACATACCCTTAACAAAATCTTGGAAATGTTAAATTCTTAAGGTGCACAGTGGCAAACAGGGCTTTGTAAAAAGAGATTATAGGAGACAATGATAATATAATTTTCATGTGGAGATGCTTATATGTATTTTAATTGGAAAAACATTATGTGCTGCATATTTTTCCTTGGTAAATGTCTGAGAGCTCATTCTAATTTATTTCTTCTTCCTTCTACTTCCTATATTATAATTAGAATCTGTATTTTTTTTAGAATTGATTATCTCATTTAAAAATATAAAACTTCATTGTGAGTTTAAAAATTAATAACACTTTTCAAAAATGGCACAGAAGAGAGCCTTTTCCTAAGAGGCCTAGACAGAAAATCCAGATCATCAAATTGATAGACTTTAGTGGAAATGACATGTGTGCTCTTAAAACAATAAAAAAAATGTGAAATAATGCCTCTTTTCATTTTCAAAACATTCAAATGGTAGTTTAATGTTTAAGATAATAGTTCAGTTGAAAATTCTGGAAATGAACTTCTTCCAACAATTTGCTGAGGCAAACACTGGAATCAGTAATAAGCAATATATGTGTTTGTTCTATGGAACGAGAGAAGTGATTTTGCTGTCACCTCAGCAGTCAGGATAGAGGAGTCTGGAGCATCATACTAAAGGCAGTAATTGGATGATGGGTTGACAGATAGTAATCTACAAAGACAAGTGTTAAATAATGCACATTTCAGGGAAAACTTTAACGTACTCACACACTGAAGAATCCCGAATTAGTTGTCACCTCTACAGGAAACAAACAAAAAAAAA
>JAQQSZ010011223.1:0-12306 GCA_028646595.1 Phalanger gymnotis | reverse complement strand
AAAAAAAATGCTCAAAATCACTATTGATTAGAGAAATGCAAATCAAAACAACTCTTAGGTACCACATCTCTCCTGTCAGATTGGCTAACATAACAAAACAGGAAAATGATAAATGCTGGAGAGGATGTGGGAAAATTGGAACATTGTTACATTGCTGGTGGAGTTGTGAACTGATCCAGCCATTCTGGAGAGCAATTTGGAACTATGCCTAAAGGGCTATAAAAATGTGCATACCCTTTGACCAGCAATACCACTTCTAGGGCTGTATCCCAAAGAGATCACACAAGAGAGAAAGGGACCCATATGTACAAAAGTATTTATAGCAACTTTTTTTGTGTTAGCAAAGAATTGGAAATCAAGGGGATGCCCATCAATTGGGGAATGGCTAAACAAGTTGTGGTATATGAATGTAATGGAATGTTATTGTGCTATAAGAAATGGGGAAGATATGGACTTTATAATGACTTGCAAAGACTTACATGACATGATGCTGAGTGAGAGGAGGAGAACCAGGAGAACATTGTACACAACCACAGGCATATTGATTCTGTAACAACTGACTTTGATAGATTTGACTCTTCTCAGAAATACAAGGTTCAAAGACAGCTCCAAAGGACACATGAAGGAAAGAGCTATCTACATCCAGAGAAAGAACTATGGAGTCTGAATGTACATTGAGGCAAACTATTCTCTCTCTCTCTCTCTTTTTCCTGTATCTTCTTTTTTCATTTGTTTCTTCTTTCTCATGATCCACTCCATTTATTATTGTTCTTCTTTATGACTTGTGTATTGTATAAATATGTTTAATGCAAAGATATATGTAGAACATATATCAGATTCATGCCATCTTGGTGTGAGGGGGGAGCGGAAGAAAATTTGGAACTCAAAAACTTGTGGAACTGAGAATTGTAAACCAAAAATAAAAAAATCTAAAAAAATTAAAAAAAGAATATATCTTGATAATTTATCATTTCTTCTCTGCTCAAGTGCCAAGTCAATTGCTTATACATCCTTTTCAAACCCTTGTTACATAAAGATTGGTATAAGGAACTGAGGATATTTAGCTTCAATAGAGTACAATGAAATTAGTATGATATTAATCATTAATATTTCAGCAGTTAACAAACGGAAAACTTTTAGAGAGAAGTAACAAAGAAGTAAATTTTGGATCGACATGAGGAAATTATTTTCTAGCAAATTGGCCTGCTCAATAAATCAATCTGTGCATGAAATATGCTTTCTTGGGGGAGACAGAAGAGACTAGAGGACTGATTGTTTGATATGTTGTAGATAAGCCTGTCAGTTTGTTAGGCTTTGGATTTCATGACATCTGAGGCCCTTTCAAACTCTTCTTGGACAGTATGAACTTTTCTGATTGCAAACACACTTTGATTTTTTGCAGTTTGGGGGTAGGCAAAATTTAACATCTTCTCTAGTCAAATATAATGGAAATGTAATTCAAGGCAAAATCTAGAATTTCATTTTAATTAAACAATGGAGATGTAACTTTATTATTTTCTTAAGTCATGTTCTTATTCAAAGTGTGCAAAGATTTATACTCTCTTAAAAAATAAAAACTTGATTTTTAAGTATGTACCCTTTTCTGATTTACAAATTGTTGAAATACAGATATCTAACTCTAAAATAAATGACTGCTTTCTTAAGGATACATAGTGAATATCAGGAAGTGACATCAAATCAACTTGTACTTTGATAAATCCTAGGCTCTGTGATCTCATTAATGTAAAATCACTAAACAAAGTAACCTGGATTCTAGTCCTGACTGCCACCATTTGTGTGACTTGTACAAATCATTTAGCTCCTTTGAACTTCAATATCTCATTTGCAAAAGAGGGCTAACTGTGGTTACTACCACCCACAAGGAAAACAATAAAAGAAGAGTCATAAATATATCCATAGTTAACATTTCCATGATCATTGGATATTGCTGATAGAAAGAGGGTGGAATTAATTGCTGGTGATGCTCATTGGCTAATCAGCCAGGTGCTTAGAAGTACAAAGGGGTGTTTGCAAATGCTCCCAATCCTCCTCTAACTCATTCTCACACTTGGGCTTTGAACACAGAATCATAAAACCAAAGATTTCAAGCTAGAAGGATCCGTAAAGATTATCTACTCCAATGGTTATGAATTTTTGTAAGAATGAGAATCTTTATTTGTTTTCGCAGTTTAAAGAAAAGAGTAGATCATATTATAATAGCCATACTCAATATCCATTGATTGGTAAAAAAAAAAAAAATCAGTGGTAAGTGGTTAATATGAAATAACACTTCAAAATAATTTGTATTTTATCATTCACAATGTAATTTACCTAAATTTAAAAATTATAATACATATATGTATAAGTATGCCTTTTTCTATACACAGAAAATATACTCAAAATGTTATGTTTATTATGGGGAAATGATTTAGTATACTCTTTGGGAAAAATACTATGCTGTTGAAATCCAACTTACGTGTCTAAAGGTTGTCCATACCTAGAATATCACTTGTTCACAGTAACTTTCTAGCAATGCTGGAAATGGATACAAAGTATTTTGGGTTCCCCTAGGTTTGGGATACACTGAAAGAATTCTTTCTCTGTAGTAACACACTCAGGACTTGTAATGGGTCCAAACATGCATATACATACGTATGTATATACATATACACATAGTTATACATGCTATTCATAGTTATATACATATATGTGTGTGTAGCCTTGCAATAAATAGTTGTATTAGTATAAAAGTAGACATTAAATGTAATCATTAGAATCAGTATTTTAACCCACAACCTCTTATTCTAAATATTCTAAATTCATCAAAACTTTTCATAGCAGAAGTCCTAATAATAATAATACCTTCTTTGTTTGTATCAGAGAATTGTTGTGAGGAATAAATTACAGAATGAGAGAGAAAACTCCAAAGATTTCTTCAAGAAGTGCCAGAACATATTAGTTTTACAACGACCTTAGGGAAAAATACTCAAAAATTGTAGTATATTATTTTTGCTCTCAATGAAGACAAATGATATGGATGGGGGGAAAATCCAATAAATAACTGAATCTTTTACTGGGATTTCTGCCTAACATCCTTAATTGACACTGGAAATACTAGGAGGTATTTAATAGAACATCATGAGTGAACAATCAATTGAATGACATCATTTGAGAAAGAGGATGTGACTTTTCTATCAGGTTAAATAACAACGTATCACAGTTATTGGTTGGGAAAATTTTCTGTAAAATGCTATATGGGAAAAGTGAAAAAAAAACTTTTACAAAATGGAAACATTTGCACAAATTTGATTTTAGAGGGCTCAGTTAATGGAAGTCACAGTAAAACCTACACACAAAAGTTGAGCAGCTAGTAGAGTACTACTGAGATATACTTTTCACTATCATAACCAGGTGTGGAAGCTAGGTGGCAAAGTGGATAGAGTGATAGGTCTGGTGTCAGGAAGACCTTAGCTCAAAACCAAGCTGAGACATTTACTACCTGTGTGACCTTGAGCAAGTCACTTAATCCTGTTTGCCTCAGTGTCCTCATCATTAAAATGATAAAGAGAAGGAAATGGCAAACCACTCCAGTATCTTTGCCAAGAAAACTCCAAAGGGGATCACAAAAAAGTCAGACATGACAGAAATGACTGAACAATAACATTATAACCAGAATCACTGGATCCCAAGTTAGCAAAATGGTTCAAATTAAAAATCAACTTCAATAGAAAAATACAAAAGGAATGAGATTATAGCACATACCATAACACACAAGTCATTGAAAAAATAGAACAAACTTAAAGAAAGCAAAACTAATAAAAGCAAACTGTATACTTAGAAGAAAGTTGGTAACTTGTGGAGGACAGGAAAGTTTGTTTAGGAGGGGTTGTGTATACTTCTTGAATCCCCAAATTCCCATTAAATCACAAAGTCACTAGTTTTGGCTAAGAATGGTACAGGTAATAGTTTCTATGACCTTTCTTGTTATTAGAAAATTAATATATCTGTAATCTTTTATAGTAAAAAGAATCAGAATGGAGGCATATCTAATCTAAAGTAGGAACCAAGAAGATTATCACAAGAAAATAATGTGCCAGTAAAAATGGTTGATTTTAGGGGTTTCATTTAAGAAAAATAGATTATGTTAAATTTCTTGTAATAGCTATATTGTCCTGTATTTACTTACCACAAATTCATTATGATACATTACAGCTTCTCTATTTCGGTTGCCTTGGTCTGTATATTCTGCCATGTATTACAACAGAAAATAGGAAACCTAAGGGTGCACTAGAGTTCACGAATAATCCCTCTTTATAAAGTAGACTACTTTGATGGACTACATTGCTTTGATTATCATTATAGCAAGGAAGTGTGTCTCCCAGATGGCTGTGATTAGATACGGGTTTCTCCTGCTGAGTTTGTGGAAGAATTATTAGTATAAACTGACAACCACCATGGTGCAAGCCCTAGGCAGGGTAACTTCTGTGAAATCCACTTATGTGTCGTTTCAAAAGCCACCTTACCACTTACAGTCAACCCTCTTGGCTTTCATATGCAGAGGGGAGGTGGATATGTATTTCTTGGGCACTGAAGAGAGGAGAATCATCTTACATAGTTGACAGGATATTCTCCCAGTAGCAGAAACATTTAAAAATAATAAAGGTAAGGTGACAAAATTGTCTTTGTAATAAATACAAAAAAAACATAAAATGGAATATTTTTTTATTGAAATTTCATGAGCCCTCCTATTGTATGCCCCTTTACCAGGTAACAAAACCTGATAATTATGCTTTGAATTCAATAGGAATGAAATAAATCTTCATTAATAAACAAAGGCTGTTCAGTAATGGTACAGGAATATTCTTCAAAATGCTTTGCTTCAGAGGGTGAGTGGGACTATGGACATGCTATTTTGAAGCTCACTTTCCCCTCATTTATAGGTAGAAATTTGGGCTGAACTTAGCAACATCAAACTATAGCAGGAATGGGCCTTACTAGAGGCCCTCTAGTTTTGCATATAAGGAAAATGAAATTCAAACAGATGATGTGACATGCTCAGTTTTGCATAAGTAGTTACAATCATGGATAGGATTTGAACCCAGATTCTCTGACACCAGAACCAGTTCTTATGCTGGATAACACTGCTTCATTTAATTTACATTAATTCTTGCCCTAAAATTAGAAGTGATAATTCTGCCTGTAAATGTTTTCACACTTTTAAACCACACTTTCCATGGCGCTCTTTCCACTGCAGACTGACAGATGTCTTCAGCAGGTCTAGGAACTTAATCACTGTGAATTTTGGAGAAATTTATATGAGAGCATATGAACATGTCACAAGTCATGGTGGTAAGAGCCAAAGCAATGAAAAATATGGGTAGTTAACAGCTGGGAATGGGAGAATTAGTCTTGCCAAGTTAAAAACCCACTCAATATACAATTTCTAAATTTTGAACCAAGCTTGAAGCAATGCCAAGATTAAATGGAACTAGCACTACAAAAGCACAACATCCTCGCTCAGAGAATAGAGGCTTAAAAAATCTAATCAGAGACAGCTCCTAACTCACGGCAAGCACTAAATACCTCTTAGAAAACAACATTTTGATGAATTTAATTGTAAATTAATCACCACAACTTGATTGAGTTGTCTCCAACACTTACACTGCTTAAAACACTTTGGAAACCACTTAAAATTCTCTTTTTTCGGAAGCATAAACTATCATTCTGTGTCCTGCTCCTCTGTGATCACAGAGTGTCATTGAAATTTCCTTTCTTTTAGGGAGGCCCAGGAATAGTTTTAAGCACAGGTAAGCACCTTGCCTGTGAGTCTCTTGTAAATCATTTCAAATGGTGAGGCCATTATTGCAATGGACAAACTCCTTGGCCTGGTGTGAGGGAAAACTGAGTTAAAATATGGCTTCAGACAGTTACTAGCTGTGTGACCTTGAGCAAGCCACTTAACCCTCTGTCACCTCAGTTTCCTCATCAGTTAAAAAAAATGGAATGATTGCACTGACATCAAAGGGAATGAGAATGAGAATGAGAATCAAGAAGTTCTGAGTCCCAATCCTCCCTCAAACACCTCATAGGTGACCCTGGGAAAACTGATTCAGCTCTCTTTGCCTCAATTGCCTTATTTACAAAGTGGATAAAATAATAGCACTTACTTCCCAGGGCTGTCCTAAGGGCAAAATTTCATCATGGTTGTAAAGTATTTTCCAAACCTCAAAGTGTTATAAAAGGATAGGTAATAGTATGAATTTTTGGTCTTTTGGACTTCATTATGGGAAGACATTTAACTCTCCTCATGCCTTGAGGTATTTTGTTGCCTCTACAAAAGGCTATTTTCAAATTATTTACATAACATAATAATTTAAGAAAAAGGTGGCTGACATAAACAAATGTTTCTTACCAAGTTTTTGTCCTAAGTAAAATATGCTTCCCTGTAAAGTGTCAAAAGACTAGGACACTCTTACTAACTACCTGCATGACCTTGAATATCACCTTAACTATCTAGTCTCTTTCCTCATATGTAAAGCAGAGGCATTAGAATAAAGAATTTGCTATGTCCCTTCCAATTCTTATATTGTGTCATTCTGATTAAAAGATTTTATTTCTTTTACCTTTGCTATCATTAGGCCAATCATTGGCTTTTATACACTTAAATGCATTACGGCATCAATTAGTTGGCATAATGAGGGACCATCTGGTTAATGTAGTATCTAGTAACAAAGAGTTAATCTATTTGTAAATTAAGAAGGCAAAGACTCCCTTGAATGATTTTCAGGGCCTGATGTAAGGATTTCTTTTAGTTATGCACAATATTTTAAATGATATCTTAATTATATATTTTTAGGATTATAGCATTTGATTTCACCATAATTTGCATTGTGGGGGAAAAATACATGGACAAAATATCCTCAGAATGCCTTAATTTCTGGTTATTCTTCTTGAATTATACTTGTAGTACTCATTTTATTGAATTTTTTCCTCTTCTGCACAGTTACTACCATGCTGAAAGGAATATCAAGGTGTTAGCCAGTAAATATTTTAAGAATATTTTCAGTCATTTCTTCAATTGAGTCCCAATCTTCATGACACCATTTGGGATTTTCTTGGCAAAGATACCATAGTGGATTGCTATTTATTTCTCCAGCTCATTTTACAAATGAGGAAACAACAGAGACAAATAGGGTTAAGTGACTTGAGCAGGGTCACACAGGTAGTAAGTGTCTGAGGTCAGATTTGAACTCATGAAAATGAGTCTTTCTGCTTTCAGACCCTGTGCTCTATCCATTGTACTATCTAGCAGCTTTTATAACCACACATTTAACGTAATAGTGAGCAATATATTATGGAAACCTATAGCCAAAAGTGTAAGGTGTTTTTTGTTGTTGATATTGTTGTTTTGCAAAGCGTTTATTTATTTTTAAATTAAATACACAACAAGAAAAAGAAACATGAACTTAAATACAAAATAAAAAGGGAAAGAAAACATTGCCATGTACATAGTAGAATAGAAGAGAGAATTTAAAATACATAGCAATAAATTTCTATTTCAACACAGCCTATAATAATTAATACTACACATTGTATTCAGAGCTGTTCATCTTATCTTTCTTTCCTTGTAAACTTTCTTTTGTTTTCTGCTGGGCACATTTTACTTCATTCTTTTTCCCTCCTTCCTCCCCCTCTCCCCCAAGAAGGCTACAATTAAGCACGGATACACACACATGTATATATACACATATATACAAATATACATAACTATATACATATACACATTCATGCACTTATGTACACACATATATATTTCTAATCATACTCATATAAAGACATGTACATTCTTATGTATCTTGTAAGACTGTGCTATATTTGTTTGTCCTTTGTTTCTTTGAGGGTGGATAATATCTTCCTTCATAAGTCCCAGTCTTCCCGTATTTTTCTAAGTCTACCAGCTTATCAATTCCTAAACCATAGGAATATTCCATCCTTATCCTGTCTGTTTTTTAATAGTCTAAAACAATATTGATTAATATGGCTGGCATATAGTGTAGTTTCCCTATTTTTCTCCTTTCATTAAATCTATTTTGGCTTTAACTTTACATGAGATTATGATTACTACCCCTGCTTTTTTTCTAATAAATTCTACTACAATCTTTATTCTGTTTACACGTATATATTATTTCCTATCCCTCCTGATTCCTCTACTTTACTTCTACCCAGTACCTTGCCCTCCTGTTACTGAATATACTCCCTTCCAAAGCCCCCTCTCTTATCCTCTCCCCCACCCATGCTTTACCCTTACCCTCTTGTTCTATCTGAATTTAGAAGACTTAATAGCCTTCCAAATATATATATATATATATGTATATTATTCCCTCTTTGTCCCATTACTATTAATCTAGAGACCCTTCTATGCCCTCTTATTGTATTCCATCACCCTGTTATTTCTTTATAAATTTAGGAGAGTTTTATTCCCTTTGAAATGTATTTATCATTCTCCCCTTAACCCAGATTTAATGTGAATATGGTTCCCTCTAAAAATCCCTCTTTTATCCTCTCCCCCTTCACTATCCCCTTAGCTTCTTTTATTTTTTTCTGCATTTAGTAGACTTTTCTACCCTTGTGCATATATGTGTGTATATTATATATATATATATATACATATATATATATGCATGTATGAATGTATGTATGTATAGTTCCCTCTTTAACCCATTCCTGATGAGAATATGGTTCCATCAAGTTTCTGTGTCAGTTCTTCCTCTCACACCTTATTTACTCATTTTACCTTTTCCTAAATGGTTTTACTTTTTAGAATCACATCATACTCAGGTCTATCCTCATCTTCATTTCAAGCTATCTAATTACTAATAATCATCTTAGACATATGTTTTATATTTCCTTGTAAAAAATAAATGATCTGTCCTTATTGAGTTCCTTGTAATTAGTTTTTGATGTGTACATTATGTTCTCTTGGATCTTGAATGTCAAATTTTCTATTAAATTCAGGTTTTTGTTTTTGTTTCTATTTTTGCCAAAAAACCCTGAAAGTCTGGCAATTTGTTGAATGTCCAATTTTTTCATTGAGGACTATGCTTAATTTTTCTGGATGTGATATTTTTGGCAGCAACTCTAGCTGTTTTCCTCTTTGATATATGGTGTTCCAAGACCTGCGGTCTTTTAGTGTTGGCTGTTAGGTCTTGTGTGATTCTAATTGTGGCTCTGCCATATTTTTATCTTTTTATTTTCTTGTTGCTCATAATATTTTCTCCTTGAGATGGGTTTTTTGGAATTTAATTATGGTATTCCTGTAAGTTTTCCTTTTAGTATCTCTTTCATGTGGTGATTGGTAGACTTTTCTATTTCTACTTTCCCCTCTTTTTCTAATGCTTCAGGACAATTTCCCTTATTTTTTTTTGTATTATTGTATCAAGATTACTTTTTTTCTCATAGCTTTCACGTACTCTGATTATTTTTATATTTTCTCTTATTGAACTGTTCTCAAAATCGGTTGTTTTTCTTATGATATGTTTCATATTCTCTTCTATTTTTTTGTTCTTTATATTTTATTATTTCTTGGTCTTTTATAACCTTTCTGGCTTCCCCTTATCATATTCTAATTTTCAAGTGGTCATTTTCTTTCTTAACATTCTTGATTTTCTTCTCTAGCTTGTTGACCTTTTCATAATTCTTTTCTTGGATTCTTCTTATTTAAAAAAAATTCTTCAATCTCTCTGATTTCTAAAGTCTTTTTTATAAGTTCTTCTATGAACTCTTTCTGGTCAGGTGACCATTTGATGTTACTGTTTGGAGTAGGGGAGTGTTTTTTCTTCTTCAGAATCCTTATCTGAGGATGAACCCCAGTCTTCTCTAATCCCATAGTAACTTTCCATAATTGGGTTCTTTCTCTTTTTCCTGCCTAGTCCTCAGAAATGGGTAATGCTGTCTCTCACCTCAGTTCTCCTTCAGTTCTCTCCTCTAGCTTTGAACCAAAACCAGGAACTTACCCTCCTGTAAGTGCCCACAGCCAGCAGGGTCCCTGCCCACTGCTTCTACCTCACAAGGGTGTGTTGGTTCCTTCTGTCCCAGGGATGCATCTTGGCAACACAGCTTGGCCTGGTATCCCTTATCAGCAAAAGTTCTCTCAGTCTTCCCCACTCAGATAACTAACTCCCTACATTGTTTGAGAGGTGAAAATTCTGGTGGCTGGGGCCTCTGCTACCTCCAAACCCAGCTAATCCCAGGGCTCACTGCTAGCTGTTTCATTGAGAATAGCCTGGAGGTGCTTATACTTCATAGTCCTGAGATGTTTCTTCAGATCTTCTCTCATTATCCCAGGAGGACCACTGTTCTGCTCCAACTCTTGTTTACTTCTATTGTTCTACATTTGCCCTGAGGCACTATTTTGCCTAGACTGTGGGGGAAATCTGGAGTGCTTGGGATTTTCTGACCTACTCTGCCATTTTCCCAGAATTCTCCCATAAGTTTTTTTTTTAATGTTTTCAATGAGTTTCAATTTTGTGTTTCATTTAAATATCTTCTATACATACATTCAACAATTTGTTCATTTCTAAGTTCTACTGTCATGGTTTGGAGTCCATCCATGAAATGTCATCCTCTGTAGTTCTTACCTGTTTCTCTCTATAAATTCCTAATACAGGATTCACTCAACATAGTGGATACTTTTCAGTATTTTTTTTAATATTTCACTTGTACCAGTAAAAAACTCAAAATGTCCATGTCTTACCCTTCACTCTGGATAATCTGCACACTTCTTTTATTTTTCTTATAGGTTCTGCTTGATAATTTTTGCATCATTTCTCATTAGTAAATTATCACTGGTAATAATAATATGTACTATTATGTACATGTACCATGAGTCTTTTCACTATTTTTGGCTCATTTGGAATGATGATTCCTCTGTGATTATGCTGTTTCAAGACTAGAGATAAAGTTATTGAGAGATATATGCACACACACATCATTACAAGGAGAATATCAAAAAGTTAGACTTCTGTGGCATGAACAGTTTGAGATCTCTGTAGTTACTCTCCTATTTCCCAAATATGATCTGAACTACTCTTCTCCCCCTAGTTAATTCTGATCCAAATAGTTTGCCCATGTAACTACAAATCATAACCTCAGAATTGTTTTTCTTTAATCTTTTTTTAATGTAAAGGTAAACTGATATGTGTTGAATAAACTGATATATGTTGACTGACTGTGAATTTCATAATTTCTTGGGGCTTTGTATCATGAGCTCAATACCATCCACAAAAAAGGGAAATTTGTGGAACAGCACCATTAAAAGGAAATATTCCATCAGTTGAGATTTGGTTGTGCAAGAGATCCATCATGACATTGGTCCTAATCATGCTAAGAATGTCACTAAAAAGTCATCTTCATGCTTTCACCAGTTAGGGGTGAATTCATGTCTTTCTTTCATTCCTTCATTCATTTATTCAACAAGAATTGGACTAGGCATGTCCTTATGATGTGTTTGATGTATACTTTATTGAAGAAAAGCCTTGAAGAGGAAGTTTTTTGTTCATTTGTTTATGATAAGTGTCAGAATATAGACCTAACAACATCTTGTATTCTCTATCATAGTCAATTGCAACATCTATGAGATAAAATTAGTCATGAAAGTATACGTCTTCCTTTCCAAAACTGCAATAAAGGACACCACAAATGAATAAGAATATTTTTATTAGAGATTTTATCAAGAGAAAATATGCCCATGGGTCACTAGTTGCAGATATCATAACAGTTGCCTTTCTTTTTAGTTATACTACTAACCATGATCTTTGCTGTTTATCTGGAATATTTTCCTCTTTGAGATATTTTGATGTTTGACATTGGTTGTTTCTTAGTTGCTTTCTAAATTGTGTCACTTCTAGTATCCCCTTATTTATCCAAATCATTTCTTGAACACCTATTATAACAAAATTTCACTACACACACTGGGAAATATAAAGACACATATATCTATTCCTTATCTTTAACCAATGGACAAATTAACAAGAATTTATTAAGTGCCTTCTATATATCAAACTATGTTTGCTGCTAGGGATACAAGTACTAAAATAAAACAAGAATTATGAAACTTTTCACAGAGGTAAAAAAGTATACACACAAGTAAAATAATAATATAGCCCACAATTACAAGGAATGTCATTTCAAAAGGTAGTAGCATATGGTTAAATAATAGCTATGTGGGATAAACTGGTGTGCCAGTAAGGCAAAATGGGCTTAGTTTAATGGGTGCCCTTGAGGAGTTTGGCTTTTGTTTAAGGTGAA
>JAQQSZ010011222.1:0-12306 GCA_028646595.1 Phalanger gymnotis | reverse complement strand
CGGCGTTCTCAAGCCCCGCCTCAATGACCAGAGACCATTGGTTCCCCAGCTGGCCCCTCCTAAGTCACCAATCCACACCCACACAGGTTTCACACCTGACAGGGCCCTGGCCCTGGGGCTTAGCACTTAACAGCTGAAAGTACTTCCACTCAAAAGAAACAAAAGCCATGCTAATGAGACAATTTTGCTTAACAACACAATGATATATAACTTTATAAGACTCATCATTGTTGTAGCTAAAGATCTACAGAGTCATGGCACCAAATAGATTCATGTTGCATCAGGCTTGTATGTAGGCGACATTTTCCAGGATTTTTTTTCCCAAGAGAAGTCTAGGGGCAGTATTATATCTTGGCAGAGTTTCCTTTATGAGTTAATGGTGTCCTTGGACATCTCTGAGAGGTTATTCTTTGTCTTCCATGGTAGGTCGTATTTGGCAGTAGTATAACAAATGTTCTTTATACATCTGTACAGATATAATAACTAGTTATTCTGAGATACGTACATCATTTTTTGGTAGTGGGACGGAGTTCTTAAAACAAAAAACAAACAGACTTTTTCACCATTTGAATTAAAAAAAGAATACTAAGCATATCCCAATAGGCGGGACTATCACGTTTGGATGGAGGAAGAGTCACATATGAGTGAAAGTGACTATAAAAAACAATGGCAAATATCTCTACCAATAAAATAACTTGTGGGAATACATACAAAGATTATGGAAGAGAGAAAAGACTGAAGAGTGGTAGAACTATAGTACCTAATTTTATGCATATAAAATATAAAATTATTTGCACCTGCCAAAACAATTCCTTTTGTCAAACATTCTCTCTGTCAATTTTTTACTTTCTAAAATTGGAGTCAAGAAGCCTTAGGTTCAAATCTTGCCTTTGATACTTATAGGTTGTGTGATATTTACTGGGCAAGTCACTTAATCCCTATGCTTAGTCAATTATATAAGATTTATCTATTAAGTCATAAATGATTTATGTTCTACATTTGTGTAGGGAGTTCTCTGTACTAACAAAAACTACAATTTCTTCAAGCATTTATATTTATTCATTCATGTATTCATTCTTGCAGGTATATATTTATTCTTGCAGGCATATATTTATTCATTCATCTATTTATTTATTCATCTATCTATCTGTAGGGGAGGGTCTGCCCCAGCACAATAGCATACTAAGCCCTTATTTGGAATAGTGAATTTTCATGTAGAACTGCTTAGGAGAAGGAGCCTGGAAAGCAAGTAGCTAACTTAGAGATGTCAGCTTTTCCATTCCCTAACACAGCAATAGACAGACCTGAAACTTCAGAAACCACATAAAATTCTCCAGTAAACGACTAGATGATTGGTTGAAGGAAATGGGAATATTTAGCTTCAAGAGCAATGCAAGAAGCTGGTAGGAAGAGAGGAGAGAGGGAGAGACATGCTATTTTCAATATTGCCTTGTAGGAGAAGGATTAAACTTTATCTCACTGTCCCTGAAAATATAATTGGGACCAATGAGTAAAAGTTAGAGGGAAGTAGCAAACATGAATAAGAAGTTAAGGAATCATATCATTTGTATCACTGAACCCCAAAAAGAAAGAAAAAATGATTTATAATGGAAACTTTCTGCCAAGTTGAAATCAGAGACAATTCAATTTTGCTGATTATTTTTGCAATGTAATATGGTGAATATCTACACACAAAGGAATATGAGCTGCTTAAAAAATGGTCGTGCTCATTGACTATCATGATCTATTATTTGATCGTTGTCTAGTATGTCTTTCAGTAGAAAAAAGTATTCCTAAAAAGGAATTTGACTACTTGTCTAGCTACATTGATCAAATTATCTGTATAATTATTAACAATTGTTATTTATAAATCTATCCCAGGAGATAATGGGTTTAAAAAAATAAACATTCACCACATCGCTTGTACTAAAATATTATTATTAATAATATCTTTAGTGAGAGCAAAAAGTTTTTTGTACTGCTAATAAATACTTTTTAAAATTTTATATATCATCCTTTTAAATTTCTATTTTTGAGTATATATTATAATATATGACATTTTTTAATATAGTAGTACATATATGTCAATTGTAAATATATGTTGTTGTTCAGTCATGTCTGACTCTTTGTGACCCCATTTAGGGTTTTCTTCTTCTGTGGCTCATTTTGCAGATGAGGAAACTGAGGCAAACAAGGTTAAGTGACTTGCCAAGGTCACACAGCTAATACGTGTCTGAGGCAGGATTTTCACTCACCAAGACAAATCTTCCTGACTCTAGACCTGGCACTTTATTCATTGTACCACCCAGCTGCCTTGTAATCCCAAAACATCTTACTGCAATTTTAAGCTTTAATAGTCCAAGTGCACTAAAACTTCTGGGCAACATGTATAAATAGACATACCATGGGAGACTCATCTTTTTTAAAAAAATTATTGATAGAGATGCACAATAAAAGTATTTGTAAATCATTGCTGTAGGAAACAGAAGGCATAACATAAGAAGACAGAAGTAGAGATGCTGACAAGGAAGACAGGCAGAAACAATATTCACCATATATTTGAAGATGTATCCTGTAGAGAAAAGATTTCCCTTAAGTTGCTTGGCCCCAAAAGGGAAGAACTAGGATGAATGTTCTAGTGGAAGGTACAGCAAAGAAGATTTAGGCTAACGGTTCCCTAAGAATTAGAGCAGTCAAAATTGTAATGGGTAGCTCACCTATATCTGCAAGTTCTTCTAGTTCTTAGGAATACCATTCATATGAACTAGGCAATTTGAATTAAATGGAGGCAACTAGGTACTCTCTCATTAGCACCTAGTTGCCTCCATTTAATTCAAATTGCCTCGTGTTTTGTTTTGCTTTTACTTATCTTGGGTCTCACTACTTTGTTATCCATTTTTGTCCTATCTTGCCTAATCATTCTCCTTTGGTACAAAAAATAAAATCAAAATAGGACTCGATTAATTCTATCTTCTCTCCATTAGAAGTTTTGGTCTTTCCATCCAAATGAAGTAGATGTCTTAGGCTTTTTAAAAAATAATTTTGTTTGACATTATTTGCTAGCTTCTGGTCTTAACCCTTCCTGAAACTTTTATTATGGTAGTTTGACATACTTGTCTTTATTCTCAGTTACCTTCTTTCTCTTTGATCTTTTAAAATTCTGAGTTCATCAATGAATTTGCTGTGCAGCTCTATTAATCTTTTAAATGCTTCTATTTTTTCCTTATTAAAATCATATGCCAGCATCTTGTTCTTGAGATCTCTCATCTTACTTTAGTTGACTTTCACTTTAGGGTACCAGCTCATGGGATCCTAGTCATCCTATTTCTGAACTCTTTAAAATCCTCTTAATGTCTAGTGTATATGGAGCAAGGGAAAACAGGGTCTGACAACTGTCTACCTCAATACTGGGTCACCTCTCACACTGTTATTTAACTTATTTCCATATTTAATCATACCTTGAGCTTCATGGTAATCCAGAGATATGTTTGGATATTTTCTTAGTATTAATACAATTTTAACCTCTTTCTCATAGTTAACCAGTTAGCTCAAACCCCAGCCTCATTTGTTAAATATTATTTACTTAGTAAACTAAAAAAAAAACTCCTTTCACTGCTGTAATTACTCTTATTTCTTTGTCTATTTAATTCTTTAATCTCCTAGGATAAACAAAAAATTACTGAATATATGACTTATATATAAAACTTATTAATAATGAATTTAATACTAAAACAGATCATAGCCAGGGTAACCTCAAACTGTCACTATAATGGTAGTTGGCTTTACTTTTGCAAATACGATTCCATCATTCAGTTCACTTTAGGTAATTATTAAAACCTTTCAAAGATCCTCTTCATACATCTCCTAAATCTTTCAGGAAAAGCTATTTTTGTCTTTTTTCTTTGTTCTCTCTTCTGCTATCACTGATAACAGTTACTCCAAAATATACTGTAAGTATCCAGTTCTTCACAGATTTTTCACAAATTTCTCTTTATGGTATATCTTCTTAATATAATGATTAAAACAATTCTAACAAGAAAGAAGTTTCTCTCCACCTTCCTCCTCTCTCTCTTTTATAAGTTTTATCTTAGAGATCCTTTAATCAAGGGTTAAACTCACACACACTCTTCCTGACTCCATAGGGAGAAGCACTTCAAAGAATGACAATTTTAACTCTAACTCCAAAATGTCAGTCAAAACCGTCCTTTTTAACATTCCACTTGTCTCTTAAAGACACAGCAACAGTATCTATGGTCTCTATGAGAGAGTCTAGTAAAACAGGTGTTACATATATTTTAGAAGATGCCTACCTTTCTCCTCTTGATCTGTTGTGAACTCTGAGATAGCATGGCCACTGTTTCCTGGAGTTTCCCATTATGTTTTCTTATTATTAGTCAGAATAAGGTTTTGAAAATCAGTTTCCCTTATTGCTTCCTCTACTTTCCGAAAAATGAAGTTATCAGCAAAGTAAGACTTAATTACTACTTTATCAAAGTTGAAGAGCTCTCTTTAGTGTTTGAAGTTCTTTATCATATCTCATCTTTCCATGCTATCTTGTGATCTGGAGTAGGAGCTGCCTGAGCCGTGTGTAGCATCTTCCTACAGTAGTGTATTCCTTCTCTGTTCCTCAAACAGATGCTCTCCATTGTACTTTTCCTTCAGTTTCATGAACTTCTTCTGCACAGGTGAATATTTTTCTGATAGGCCTCCATTCTTTTATCTCTAAAATCAGAGGATCATATAATGGTAATAGCAATAGCTGGCATTTTATACAGTATTTTAAGATTTTCAAAGTATTTCACAAATATTGTCACTTTTTATCCTCACAACATTCCTCAGAGGTAGAGGCTGTTGTTATGCCCATTTTTGTTGTTGTTAAGTTGTTTCAGTTGTGTCTGACTCTTCATGTCCCCATTTGGAATTTTCTTGGCATAGATATTGGAGTGGTTTGCTATTTCCTTCTCCAGCCCATTTTATAGATGAAGAACTGAGAGGCAAACAGGGTGAAGTGACTCACCTGGATGAAGAAAATGAGGCAGACAGACTTACCCAGAGTTATAAGACTTTTAAGTGTCTGAGGGTAGATTTGAACTTAGGTTTCCAAGACTTGAAGTTTTTACTCTATCTACTGTACCACCTAGCTACTTAGATGCTAGGTAAGCTCTAAAATCCCTTACAGCTAGAAATCTGTGATCCTAGACACAATGTTATCCATCACGCTTTCTATCTTATCAGTTCTCTTTGAAAAAAGTATATAGATGATTCCCATGATCATATTCTAAACATGAATAGCATTTCACTAACTCTCAGATTAAATAAAACATTTTCAAATATCAAATTTGGCCTTTAAATCCCATCACACAATGTCCCTTCCTACCTTTTCAGTCCTCTTACACCTTACTGCCCTCCATGTACTCTGCAATCCATTGACATCCTTGCTGTTTTTTATTTGTGTCATTCCATCCCCTGAATCCTTGCATTTTCACTGGGTATCCTCCATGTCTGGAACACTCTCCTTCCTCATGTCCTGCTCCTAACTTCTCTAGATTCCTTCAAATCACAGGAAAAGTACAACATGATGGTTAGCACTGCAACACTTGCACACAGCAGAGGAGGCACCCCCTCCCCAAGAAATGGAGTGAGTGTTGATGTCCTCAGTTTGCTTCTCCCTCACCCTTCCCTTTAACATGTTGCTATGGTGATATTCGTCAGGGTTGATTTACTGGTGCCAGTAACCATCTAATTCATTATTGTTTTATTCAGGCTTATTTCTATAGTAGTAGGAGAAGGGGGAGGAAGAGAAGTGAGATAGTTTCATTTTATGTCATTACCCCTACTTAGTAATCTATATCTCTTGGGGAGGATTTTTTAAATTTTATTTTTTTTAGGTAGAGGCAAGATTCTTGTTTATTACCGTCTCGGCATTATACTTCCAACCTTGCATTTTCCTATTAAGTGACTACAAGAACAATTATTTCCTATTCATAATCATGTCAGCATTATTGGTCTGCAGCTGAAAAAAAATTAAAATAAGTATGGCCCAGCAAAAAGCTTAAGCTAGAAGAAACAATTCATGGTTAAGGCTGTAATGTCCTATCTACCCCAAACATAACTAAACCACTCTAGGAAATTTGTTTGGTCTGGAACCTGAAAAAAAGTAAGGGAAATGTTTGATAGCAAGGAAAAAATAATATAGAAACAAGGGCTGAATTACCAGATTCAGTGCCATGGTCACTGACTAGAAGGGGCCAGGATAGGAGAATGGGAGAGCAAAGGCTAAGTTAAGACAGCAAGCCACAAAAATGAAAATGCTGCCAAATGATGAGTCATGATTTCTCCTTTCCCTTTCACAGCTGTTTTTCTCATCTTCATCATAGAAATACTGCTACTGCAGCATCACTCTGAGGCATTGGTATTGAGGAGCTCTAAGAAAAGGGTTATTTTTTTTTCAGCCAGTTATTAGAGTTATTCACTTTATCATCTCTCCATTATTTTATTCCCCAGTGACCCTCTCCAGTCCTGTGACTGCATTACATCCTACTTAAGTCAGCCAGGAGAGTATAACATGGTTTTCTGGGAGCAGAACCTTTATGTCAAACCAAATCAGACTTGGTGCAGGCTTTGGCCTTCTCCCTGCTCCAGATTAGTAGATATAATTTGATCCTCAGAGGAAATACAGAAGGGCTCCAGCATTGTTCATTGCCAAAACAGGATTTTTTTGGTTGACACAAAGCAATTTTTTCCGGCAATGTCCAAAAGAAATACTATCTCTCCAGTGACATGTTTCTGATAGGAGTGCAGGTGGAAGAATTCTCCAGACACTCCCACGTGCTGATTAACCAACCAGAAGAAACCAGCAGTTTTGGAGATGTGGAATAGAAACTGTAGGCAACCTGATTTTTGATGTCTTCTTGTTTTCATTTGGTTTGAGACCATAATTGCCCTTTGCGATGGATAAAATTTCAGTAATTTAGCTAAGGTACAAGATTGCTCCTTATTCACACTCATTGAGGGAGAGTATGCTTTGGACTGTCTTTTGTATCCCCAGTGCTTTAGAGGCAGGTAGGTGGCACCATTGATAGAGTTTTGGGCTTGGAGTTAGGAAATTTAGCTTTACACACTTTCTATATGACCCTGGACAAATCACTTAACCTATGTTTGCCTCAATTTCTTCAACTGTAAAATGAGGATAATAATAAAACCTACCTCTCAAGTTGTTGTAAGGATTAAATGAGATAATATTTGTAAAGTGGTTAGCTTAATGCCTGGCCTACAGTAGGTCCTTAATAAGTGTTTATTGACTGATTGACTTTGGCTATATATCATTACTTTCTGATTTGCTTCTTTAGAGTCTAATTTCATTCTCAAGACACCTATACTAAGTCAAAGCTATGATGCTATGTTCAAATCCTCCCATAACACTTTGATGCTCACTTCAGTTAATCTACTCACAAAGATCCTCATTTCTTCTCAACTCCACATTCCCCTCCCCAAGCTATTTCTGGTTCAGGTGCAATCTGGCTCCCAGTCTAGACTACTCTATTGGCCACAGGCTCCCTGCCCACCTAGCAATCCATTCTCGCAGTCCATACTATTGCAAACAAAGTTCTCCTCTCTGCCATGTACTTTGACATTATCACAACCAAACCCATCCAAAAGCTTTCTGTAGTACTCTCTATCAGTCTAAAAACAATATTGGTGATAATATTTGTGGAATAATTAACGCAGTGCCTGGAGTATAGTAGGTGCTTAATAGATGCTCACTCCCTTCCCCATCTTCTCCATTTCTTTATCTTTTTATTATAAGAGCTGGGAAAAGGAACCTTGCTGCAGGTGGGGCTCATTTATCCCACATGATAGCATCATTTCAATGAAAAGGAGTCGGGTAATCAGTGGTCAGGTACTTTAGAGCCTTGAAATCCAAGTTCCAACTGGTGTCAGGGGCAGAGAAAGTAGTAGATAACTTGGACTCTTATGGGACTAGTCCATATATAAAATTCATGACTTAAAATACTTGATATCTTCCATTAGAAAAATTTGATCACTTATTATAGTAATGAATAGTCATCTTTAGAGAACTGGAGGGCATATATATGTGTATATATATATACATATAATATTTCTTATATAGTATATTCATGTACAATCAAAAGTCTTCCAGATTGTCAGTGCCTTGGCATATAGTAAGTACTCAATAAATGTTTCTTGAATTAATGTTGCAATGTCGCAAATGATAGAATCACTTGTGTCCCAGAAAAACTATTATTCTATATAGCATAATAGAATCTTAGTGCTGGAAAAGGTCTTAGAGCTCATATAGTTTAACTTTCCATCATTCTCTACTATTTTACAAATAAAAATATTGAGAACCAGAGAGGTTAAGTAATTTTCTGAATATCACACAGCCAGTTAATGGCAGAGTGGATAAGGAGCTGAGTCATAGATGGTAGGAAAGTGCCTCTGTCTCACAGGAATTTTAGGTCTACACATGCTTTCCTAAGGGAGTTTGTTTGTGGGGAGGCCTGACAGAGGGAAAGCTTGGGAATGATGATGCTCTCTGCATTGATAATATGTATAGATTTCTTTGTTGTTGTGATGAATTTGGACTTTTTAGTATTTGAATAAATGTCTTAGTTTCTTCTTCAATGAAGAGAGTCTGTTATATCTTGTAATTCAAACCTGAGAATATGCCTGCATATTCATAGCAGCTGCTATGGGTATCACACTGGCGATATATTTGGCATCACGAACACAATCGCAAAATATAAAACCTCTACTTGGAGACGGGAAGGCTCTAGGGAAGGAAATGGGTATCCCAGGATGGAAGGATTTACCTTATTCATGCCTGGCAAGGGAATGGGCTAAAAGCACAGATCTCTGTGAAAACTGGGAACCGAGGCTACAGAAGGGAGAACCCAGAGATTTAGAAAGATGTTTGCAAGGAACACCAACAGAACCAGAGAAAGAAATAGCAGGGGTATGTAGAAGAAGATGGGCCTTTTTAACAAATTAACATATTATATGTAAAAGCAGAGACAAATTGCTGGAGAAAAAGGTTCAGATGTAAAAGGAGGTAGCTGATTTGCATGAGAAGCTTTCTGTTCTACAATGTACAAACTTTTCTTTAGAAGAGGAAGCTAGAATATTTCAGGTGGTAGAAGAAAAAGCAGCTGTTAGTTTAGCTCAGAAAAAGAAACAAAAAGTTAGCAAGAGGAAGGTACATGTAACACTTGCACAAGCTGGGCATGACTGGGACCCAGACACCGGGGAGGAAGACATATGGGAGGAAAATGAAACCAAGTTAGATTAGGAGACTTCTAGGAATGCAGATGTATGTCTGATACTAAGAAGGAGTCAGGAGAACCAGGGCAGGGCCACACAATGCTTAGGGAAGTAATCGAGAATTTTACTCAGCAGGAGGTCATAGATATTTTGAGTTGATTCACCCCCTCAAAAATGGGAAAATTGGTAGTATCTTAAATGGTGAGAATCAGTGCTGGTGGGGCCAGAGGAGTACAGATAGATAACATAGATAGTGTGAAATTCATAGGTATTAGTCAGAATCCTTTTGTACAGTAAAATTTTAGGGATTATCATACGCAAGGAGGTAACAATAAAAGTAATCTGTTAGTTTTGGCTGCAGAGAGATGCAGTCAACAATATTCCAATGACTCTGTGTGGCCTAGTGGAGATAGACCCTGGTATTGGCTTAGAGACTGTATGAGAAAATTAAAAGAAGAGGTAATGAAAACTGCAATAATGGTCGGAGATGCCGATGCTTATCATAGCACCCCCTTAATTGTTCCTCATAGAAATATAATAGTGATGATGGCTCCTCCTGCTTACAAGCACCTAATTCTGATGCTACTAATTGGGGAAGTAGGGTTCCCTCTTTCAGAGGTGCTGGAAAAGATTTCACAGCTAAGTGACTTAGGGGAATGGGGAAAAGATACATTTCATCAAGAGAGAAGAGTAAATAGCCATTGGATTCAACATCCGAAGAGATTAATGAGGAAAGAATCGTTTACTTCTTTTTTAAGAGCAGGGAGAGATTTTGGAAGAATAGATGATATTCAAACTAACAAACTATATAAGATGCACTGTGAAAAGGGACTTGATAGTAGACTGAATAGGGAAGTAGGAACTGCCCCTACAGATCCTCCTGAATCATTATATCCAAGTTTGTCACATCTTCAGGGAGAATAGGAAATTGGCCAAGCCCTAGCTCAGATTAAAGAAAGTACACCTCTAGCCAGAATGATGATCCTGAATCTGTAAATTAGAAAACGGCAAACACATAAGATCTCATATATTTTGCCATGAACGAATCTATGATAGTGGGTTCATGGACTCTCTTTCTGGTTATTGTCTCTTTATTGTTTTTTGGCTTTTTGTCAATTCAATTTGTTTACTAGATTTGTCTCATGCAGATTTAGTACCCTCTAATTGTAGATACCTGACTACTTCAGCTGGATGTCACCCTCTGTCCAAGACTGTCCTGGGTCACTCCTGGACCTGGCAACAAGCAAGCTCCAGATGCCAGCTAAAGAACTGACCCCTCAAATGAGATCTCTCAGGGCAGGGACAGTTCTATATCCAATCTCAGCAGGAAGTAGCTATAGAAGAAGAGACATTTGCTCCTCACCCCAAGGGATTTGGAGCCTCATTCTTTTGAGAGGGGAATGACAGGGTGCTTGTGATAAGATATTGTCTTATGTGTTTATTTTGTGTTATCCATGTTATATTTTTGTAAAGTTCTGTTGATACCAGTTGCCCCTAAACTCCCACTGACCTATGTAATGGATGTGAAAGATCTTGGGACCAAATTTACTGGCAATGGAATGGGAAGATCTTTTCCATCCATTAACAGGCCTATGTGACCTGCTTTGAGCTAGGGTCACATAAAAGCCTGAGTTACATGAGCTAGAGTCACATGGAGCTTGAGGTGGGAGAAACTTGCAGAAAAGGTGGAGCAGGAAGTGGTGGAGAAGTGACAGAGCAAGAAGAGCTGGGAGACAGAGAGAGACAGAGAGAGAGAAAGAGAGAGAGAGAGAGCAGCTAGCATGAGTGTATGGCTAAGGCTATAGTCACAGCAGTTGCTATTGCTATGAATATGCCAGCATGGTTCTAAATTGCAAAATGTAACATACTCTCCATAGAGAAGACAGAAGCAAAACATTTATTCAGAAACCAGAAAGCCAAATCCAACATCAGTAAACTGAATCCATCATTGCAGCAAAGAAGTTAATACACATTATTACTGCAGAGAGCTACTCCATCCCAAAGCCTTCCTCCTACTCAGGCCTTCCCACAAACAAACGCTCACAATACTAGCTGCCTCCTTGCCTGCTTCCACTCTCTCTCACCATTCGAAATGCTCTGACCTTACTCTCAGTTCTGCTTCACCCTTACTGCTCCACACATTCAGCAAGCTCTTCCCACCACATGTGACATGGGCTTCCATGTGATTTAAGCAGGTCGCATAGGCCTGTTAATGGATGGGAAGATCTTCAAATTAAGCAAAAATACATTAACAGCATATTTGGCCCCAAGATCTTTCTTATCCGTTATATAGGCCAATGGGGCAACTGATGTCAACAGAAATTTACAACAATATAACAAGGTTAACACAAAACAAGCACATAAAACATTATCATCATTCCCCCCTTGAGTAAATGGGGCCCCAAATCTTTGGGTAAGGGGCAAAGGTCTCTTCTTCCGTGGCTACTTCCTGCTGAAACTGGATATAGAGCTGGTCTGCCCCAAGAGGTCCCACTCAAGAGGTCATTTCTTTAGCTGACATCCAGAGCTTGGTCATCACAAGGTCCAGTGGTGACACATCACAGTCGTGGACAAAGGGTGACATCTGGCTTAAGCCATCAGGCATCTGCAGGTGGAGTATACTAAGCCTACAGGAAACAAATCTAGCAAACAAATCTTCCACTTTTTCATTCCTTTGGATCTGTTTTATAATATCTTGATTTCTCATAAAGTGTAGTAAGAAGGCAGAATTTATGATTTCAAAGAGAATCATATATATGTCTGAACAGTTCAAAACCACAGGATATAAGGAATTCTCTAAGTAGAAGGCAGAAGGATTAAAGCATTTATTCAGGCTCCAAAGTAACAGACCCATGAACCAGCCTCCCCATTTTGATATTTTGATCAAAAGCTTCCAGGCCCAATAAGTCTGCCTCACAAGAGTAACCAGGAGGCCACAGAAAAAACATGACGATATTAAACCAAATCATATTCATGCTTCCCCTCTCCGGTAAGAAGATTACCCACTGGCCTCAAGTCCTTGCT